>JAUTBS010396821.1:0-10261 GCA_032361285.1 Aequorea victoria | reverse complement strand
CTCGTCATCGCAGTATCAAGACGAGTCACCAACATATATCTCAACTTGGCATCAAATGTGCCAAGAACATAATCCGCGCATAAAAATGCCAACAATATAATCGGGATATAATACTGTCAATAATATAATCAGGGAATCAAATGCCAATAATAGTGTAGCGATATGATCATCAATCAACACAGTGGGAAATCATCAACAACCACAGGATTCCCCTTGGTAAAAGAGTAACCAATGCCAAATATAATAATTCCAAAGGCATCTTTGACCCATTGGATCTAACACCGAATATAGAGTCACCTCAGGACGACGCCTGTATTTTTTTCCTAGACAATTTTAGTTCAGGTTACCAAAGGCTCCGAATTATCTCTTAAACTGTTAAGCGACTAGGGTCATCACGAGATTTATACTGGGTATTTTTCTCTGGCGGCCAGAAACACATCCGTAGAGGCCTTTCCCCTAGACGTTCTCATGGTCCTAACTTAAATCATATGATCGCACCATAATGGATAATAAAAGCCTTTTGTATATATCATATATGATCAAATATTTGTACCATGATTTTCACAAGAGCCTTCTATAACAATATCATAAAAGAATTTGGAAACATATGCATTTCATTTCTAAAATAGTTTGGAAATACAGGGATTTTGTTAAAAGTATGTAGTATGTCAAGCCACTCACCAGATATCAAATGCAAGCATAATATGCAACAGCAATAGCATTGTAGAAATCCATGTTTACCCTGATTATGCAATTTAATAGATCATAATCAATAATTAAAGCTAATAAAACTATATTCAATTACCAAACGAACACTTCTCCCATTCACAAGTGTTGAAGTTTGTTTTAGGTGTTAATTTAATCATTAATTGAGTTAATTTTATCATTCAACTAATACCCAAATAGAGCCTTAGCCTTAAGATTACAACACAGGATGATTTTTTAAGGATTCTTGGCATTTTGATTCGACCCAAAGGGTCAGTGAGTCAACACAATAGAGAGAATGCTTGGTAAAAAGTCTTCACAGGCGACCATAAGTCAACCCAAGGAAGGTCATGAGTCGACCAAAATGTAGCAGGTCTGGATATCTTATTAACAGTCGATTATGAGTCGACTCAAACGGCTCGTGAGTCGACCCAAGTCCAACAGGTGACCATGAGTCAACACAGTGAAGGTTGTATGTCGACCCAAGGCAGGTATCCTCGGTAGCATGTGACTGTGAGTCGACCCAAAGGTAGCCTGAGGTAACCCAAAGTAGAGTATACCGAGGAAGCTCCTCTTTAGTCGACCAAAACAGGCCATGACTCGACTCAAGGTAAGAGTGAGTCAACCTAAGCCAAGACAGGTGGTCATGAGTCGACTCAAATGGTATGTGAGTCGACCCCAGGTAGTAGGTTGGTAAAGAACCGAGGCCTCATCATCATGAGTCGACTCAACTTCCACGTGAGTCGACCCATTGGCGACGGAACTAAGTTTTAAGGGGCATGAGTCGACTCAACTTTATGGTGAGTCGACCCAAAACATCGGACCAGAGATTTCAATGGCTGAAATCTCTGTAATCCAGGGTATTTCCTTCTTGTTTTCATCATTGTTTATTATTCATATTTATTTATCATATTTCCGAAAGATATATACATACCCAAACGTATATATTTAATATATGTATCTATATATGGATTTACTATTAATATATATACATCCATGATATATAGACTAACTTTTACGTATATATATCAGTATGTATATTGATCTATTATTTATTTTAATCTATGTATGTGATATATTCATATATCTATATGTTTACAACT
This sequence comes from Aequorea victoria, assembly GCA_032361285.1. Lineage (NCBI taxonomy): Eukaryota > Metazoa > Cnidaria > Hydrozoa > Leptothecata > Aequoreidae > Aequorea > Aequorea victoria. The sequence continues at coordinate 8,453 of JAUTBS010396821.1, read as the reverse complement.
ATTAAAGATAGAATCTTTTAGAGGGATTCTATATATTTCTCTGGGTATAGCGTAAAATAGAGGGTGTGTGAGAGACGAATCAGGGATCACTACGGATGATGATGATGATGACTTCACTCAGTGGTGGCAATGCCGACGTTGAGGTTGTGTTGGCGGTGGTTAGTCACGGTGGCTGCAGAGGCAGCAGTGCAAAGAGAGAGAACCAAAAGAGATAAGGTTTCTGAGAGGGATGAGGTCTCTGAGGAGGAGATCCCATTTATAAAGGGATGATAGCCAAAAATTCATAGATCACATTGCTCCTTTTTTGTTTATCTTCCTAATATAATACCACACAACTTTCATCACATGCACAACCAACTTTCTTTTTTATTTTTATTTCTCATTTTTGTCTCATTCTTTCCTTATGCAGTTATTAATAACATAATTTATTTATTTTATTATTTTAAATGTTTCAGAATACTTTATTACTTTATTTTAAATTTTCTTTAATTAATTATTTTAATTATTTATTTAAATGATAGAATTTTTAAAGTGTTGTTAAATTACCGGATCTTACATTCTTTCCCCCTTTAAAAAAATTTAGCCCTCAAAATTATAATACTAACATTGGGAAAACAAAAGTGGATATCGTTCGTGAATCTCATCTTCGTGTTCTCACATGGCCTCTTTAATTTTATGATTTCGTCATAAGATTTTGACAAGCCGAATCTACTTGTTCCGTAGAACATTTTCTTTAGTGTCAAAAATCTAGACGGGTTGCTCCTCATAAGTCAAATCTTCACGAACTCGAAGTGACTCATAATTTACCACATGCGTCGGGCTATGTACGTACTTCCTTAACATCAATACATGAAATATATTGTGCACTCTCGTAAGACTACGAGACAAAGCCACACGATAATCCACTTCACCAATTCTATCTAAAATCTCAAAGGATCTAATATATCAGGGACTTAACTTCCCCTTCTTGCCAAAGTGAATGATTTCCTTCTAAGGTAAAACCTTTAGGAATACCATATTTCTAACTGAAAACTCCAAGTCTCTCCTACGTAGATCGGCATGACTCTTTTGTCGCCTTTGAGCTGGTAAAAGCTTATTCCGAATAATAACAATCTTCAAAGTTGCATCTTCTACCAGATCAGGTCCAAGAAGTTGTCTCTCTCCAACTTCATACCAACACAGAGGAGACATATATTTTTGCCCATACAAGGCTTCATAAGGTGTCACTCCCAAACTCGAATGAAACTGTTATTATAAGAAAACTCTATTAGTGGTAACTGATCATCCCAATTACCTTTCCACTCCAACGCACAAACTCTCAACATACCTTTCAACGTTTCAATAGTTCTCTCTGACTATCCATCGGTTTGTGGCTGATAAGCTGAACTAAAATCCAACCGAGTACCTATAGCAATCTGTAATGCTCTAAAAAAACTTATTGACAAAATGTAGATCACGATCCGAAACAATCGACACAGGTGAACCGTGAAGCCTAACAATTTCTCTCATATATAACTGTGCTAAATGATCCATGGTATGTGTCATCATGATGGCTATGAAGTGCGCTGACTTCGTAAGTCGATCTACTATCACCCATATAGTGTCGTGTCCATTACATGTACGAGGCAAGCCAGAAACAAAATCCATAGTGATATTCTCCTACTTTCACTTGGGTAATGGTAAAGGTTGCAGTTTTCCCGCTAGTCTTTGATGTTCAACTTTCACTTACTGACAACTAAGACATTGTGCTATGAACTCCGCTATATACTGCTTAATGCCATTCCAACACAAATGCTTTCGAAGATCTCTATATATTTTAGTACTTTTCGGATGAATGATATACCCTGAACTATGAGTTTCAGCCAGAATCTCAGTTCTCAACTAACTCACTACTGGCAGGTATGCATACCCGATCTCTGAATTTAAGAATTCCATGGCCACTGATGCTGAAATCATTAATCTTGCCTTTGTGCAATTCCTCCATATTTCTCTTGCATTGAAGATCATCCCGTTGAGCCACATGAATTTTCTCCAACAAGGTCGATTTTACTATCAACTGACTACATAAGGCAGTTTATCCACATTGAAGTATTTCCACTCCCGTCCTTCTCAAACCTTCTGGTAAATCATGTTGGATGGTTAGTGATGCCAAGCTAACTCCCGATGACTTCGTACTCAAGGCATCTGCCACCATGTTCTCTTTTCCCGAATGATAAAGTATCTCGACATCGTAGTCCTTAAAAAATTCAGGCCATCGCCTTTGCCTCAAGTTGAGCTCTTTCTGTGTTAAGATATACTTTAGACTCTTATGATCGGTGTAAATCTCACAACACTCTCCATACAAGTAGTGTCGCCATATATTAAGTGCAAAAATAATGACTGCCAACTCCAGATCATGCGTGGGATAATTCCTTTCATGTATTTTTGACTCGCGAGAAGCATAAGATATCACCTTATAATGCTGTATCAGAACATAGCCCAAACCTTGGTGAGATGCATCACTATATATATCACAAAATTACCGCCTTCAGTTGGCAATGCTAGAACTGGTGCCGAAGTCAACCTTCACTTAAGCTCTTGAAACTGTGCTGACCGTCCATTCATACTTCATTCATTTTCGAGTAAGGCTGGTAAGTGGCAGGGCAATATGAGAAAACTCTTCCATAAACTATCGATAATAGCCCATCAGTCCCAAGAAACTGTTGCCCCAAAGATTTAATAAATGCTTTAATGATTTTAATAATAACAATCAAAGCCTAAAACAATTGTTAAATGATTATAAAAGGTTGACACCCATTATTATGGTTAACCAAATGTTTAACATGTTGCTAAGTCTTTTCAGGTATCAAATAAAGCATTCCCAAACAAGACTTAAGCCTAGACACAATGCAAGGATGGTTTTGATCAACACAACAACAATTTGAGTCGACATACAGGACATGTGAGTTGACACAATAGAGACAAAGACAGGTAGGAAAATGAATAGATGAAAGTTAGGTCAACACAAAACTCATATGAGTCGACACAAATTAGTGTTGAGACGACACCAAGAACAAGTTGAGTCGACACAGCCGAAAGCCTGTCAAAGCAACCGACAGCTCAACAACGTGAGTCGATACAAGGATCAGTTGAGTCGACACAAGTGAAGATGTCGTGGCTTGAACAAGTTGGGTCAACACAACCATAAATTGAGTCGACACAAATGGTGAACTAATGAAGAAGCAGTGTCCTGGACAACATGAGTCGACACAATCTCAAGTTGAGTCGACACACAACCGAGATTTACAGAGCATGAGTCAACACCATTCCTATCTCAATCGACAAAACACATACAGAATCCATACCAGAAGTAACTTGAGTCAACACAACTCCAAGTGATTCGACCGAAGTGCGCGATCTCAGGGATTTCAGTGCGCATGTCACGCGATTCAGTTGGTTATGTTATAGCTGGATTTGAGGATCCATTTTAAATTTTTGACGATCCATTTTATCTATGGAAATTAACTAAAATTAGTTTAAAATCAGATCACAAGATTCGCAGAAGAAATTGAGAAAATCTGTTACACGATTTCAGGGATCCTGAGGTGAAGCACAGTTAGAATGAACAGCTTGACTTCAGAAATATTTTTGAAATACAAACGGATAGTCAGAGGATCGTGATTTTAAAATGGAATATTAGATCAAATCAAGTCAACAAACAAATTTCTTGATTTAAGGAGAAAGATTCGATCTTGATGTACAACGGTCATATTCTGCAACTATAAAAAGACTGTTGCACCCACACAACAGATTATCAATCAATCGATCAATCAGTCCATTAATCAAAAATCAGTCATCAATATCATTCTCTCATTTTACTCTCTGATACGAAGCACATCAACGAAGTCATCAATCACAGTTCATCAGAAGTTTTGTTCAGGAATGCTCAGAAGCAGAGCCACTGCATTCAACTGAAGTTTTTATCTTTCTGGAAAATTATTTTCTGGTTTGATCATTGTAAACAAAGTGAGCCATTCACTTTGATATTTTGACAACAACTCTGTACAACTGATAGAGGTGAGTCACCAACTATTCAGTCTTGTGTGGTACAAACACACGAAGAAGATCACAATGTGCTAGAAATTTGGTGATTTTGAAAAGCAACTCCGTGGATCTTGTTGAAAGGTTTGGAGCACACCCGCAAGTGTTCTAAAATAGTAAAAAATCTCAAGAGGTGCTTGAGGAGTGGACGTAGGCTATGTTAAAGTCGAACCACTATAAATTCTGATGTTCTTCTTACTCTATCTCTTGCTTGTTTATATGCTCATAGTCCTTAGACTGCTAGTATTCATATTTTAAGTAAGTTATTATTTAAAATTCATAAGTTTGAAAAGAGACCCTATTCACCCCCTCTAGGGTCGTCACATAGTTAACAATTGGTATTAGAGCCTTGTCTCTAAATTTTTGACCTAACTGTCTAAGAGGATCCATATGGAAACCTCAAGTGGAAACACTCTTTCCGAAGAGCAATCGACAAATAGACCTCCCTTGTTTAATGGAGAAAATTACATCTATTGAAAGGCAAAAATAAAAATATACATACAAGCCGTAGATTATGAATTATGAAAAATCACCCTTTATGGTCCTAAAAGACCAGTTAAAACAGTTGATGGACCAACTATGCTTAAAAATGAACTAGAATTGGATGAAAATAATATAAGAAAAATGCAACGAAGTTGTAGAGCTATGAATTTATTATATTGCTCAATAGATCCTAATGAATTTAATAGAATATCAATATGTGATATTGTCAATGAAATATGGGATAAATTAGAAGTAACACATGAAGGTACTAATCAAGTGAAAAATTCTAAAATAAACATGCATGTACATGAATATGAATTATTCAAAATGAACAGAGATGAGAATATTTCTAGCATATTTACACGCTTTACAAATATTATAAATTCTTTGAAATCTCTTGGTAAAGTGTATACTAACTCTGAAAATGTGAGAAAAATCTTAAGATCCTTTCCAAAAGATTGGGATGCTAAGGTTATTGCTATACAAGAGGCAAAGAATCTAAACATACTTGGCCTTGATGAACTAATGGGTTCTCTAATGACCCATGAGATAGTCATGCAAGGAAGGTACAAGAAGAAGAGCCAAAATCAAGAAGAGGAGTAGCTTTAAAATGCTCTCAATCAGAATCGTCAAAAAAAGAAGATTCTAAAAATAAAGATGAAGACATAGCCCTCCTCAGCTGAAGATTCAACAAGTTTCTAAAAAAATCTAGAAACTTCAAAAGAAGACCTTTCAAGAAGGATTTCAACAAAGGCGAAACAAATAAAGATGATTCAGTAAAGAAAGATCCATTGATCTTCTTTGAGTGTAAGAAACCGGGATACTTCAAAGCTGGCTGTCCATTGCTAAAGAAAGACAAATCGAGAAGATTTGACAAAAAGGCAATGAAGGCTACGTAGGATGATTCAGATGGAAGCCAAGATGAATCAACTTCAAATGATGAGCAGACTACAAACCTTTGTCTTATGGAAAATGAGAAAGCTGAAAGTGACAATGAGGTAACACTAGACTCCTTCTATAATGAACTCTGTGATGCTTTTAATGATCTGTATGAAAAATTTGAAAAACTTGAAGCAAAAAATAAAAGTCTTAAAAAGGTTACATATCTTTCAAAAGAGCTTGAAGATTTACAAAAGATAAATGAAACTTTAAGCATTGGAAATAATACTTATTTACAAAATGATAAAATAAGTTTTCTAGAAAAAGAAAATAAAATCTTAAGACTAAAAGCAAAATACCTTTTTGAAACCATCACTAAATTTACAAAATGAGAAGAAAATCTAAATAAACTCCTAGGACAATAAAGATGTGTATACAATAAGGTTGGTATAGGTTACAATGAATCAAATGATGAAAAAATTCTAAAAGATGTGACATCTCATATTATACCATGTTGTGATCATTGTGAAAGATTAGGACACATTAAAAGAAATTGTAAAGATAAGAATAAAATATGGATTCCTAAGAAAACTACTTCATCCTAGAACTAACAAATTGGACCCAAAATTAAAGGGTACCAAAAGAAAAACCTTTTTGTTATTTTATTTTGTAGTCATGTTTAAAATTAACTCCACACAAAGATAAGTAGTTCTTAGATAGTGTATGTTCTCGACACATGACCGGTGATAGAAACAAGTTCATCTCTATTTTACCAAAAAATGGAGGATATGTAAGCTTTGGAGACAACTCAAAAGGTAAAATTATTGGAGTTTGCACCATCGGTAAGAACTCATCCTTAGCCATTGAAAATATTTTACTTGTTGATAGATTGAAACATAACCTTATTAGCATTAGTCAATTATGTGATAAAGATTATAAAGTTGTGTTTGAATCAAATGAATGTAGAGTAGAAAATATGCATGATAACAAAGTTTTATTCATTGGTCATAGAAATGAGAATGCATACACAGTTGATTTTGATGATATAGAATCACAAAATGTTAAATATCTTGCTATTATAAATGAAACTAGTTGTCTATGGCATAGAAGACTAGGACACGCTAGTATGGACTTAATAAATAAGTTATCAAGTAAAGAACTTGTAAAAGGTTTGCCTAAAATAAAATTCATCAAAGACAAAGTATGTGATGCATGTCAATATGGTAAACAAAATAAAACCTCTTCTTAAAACAAAAATCACATATCAACAACTAGGCCTCTTCAACTCTTACATATGAATCTGTTTAGTCCCACATCTAAAGCAAGCTTAAGTGAAAAATATTATACATTTATTGTAGTGGATGAGTACACTAGATACACATGGTTAATGTTTCTTGCACATAAGGATGAAACTTACACACACTTTATTAAACTTTGTAAAAGACTTCAAAATAAAAAATGATATATGATTAATAATATAAGAAGTGATAGAGGAGGAGAATTTAAAACATGCTGTGATGAACATGGTATAAATCATAATTTCTCTGCACCAAGGTCTCCTCAACAGAATGGTGTAGTAGAAAGGAAAAATAGAGCTTTACAAAAAAGGGCTAGGACAATGTTAAATGAATATAATCTAGCTAAATACTTTTGGGTTGAAGCTGTAAATACCGCATGTTATGTATCAAATAGGGTAAACATAAGATCAAAATTAAATATAATACCTTATGATCTCTGGCATGGTAGAACACCTAACATTGGATATTTTCATATTTTTTTATGTAAATGTTTCATCTTAAATACCAAAGATAATCTTGGAAAATTTGATGCTAGATCTGATGAAGGTATTTTTCTAGAATATTCAACTATAAGTAAATTCTATAGGGTTTATAATAAAAGAACTCAAATAGTTGAAGAATCTTTGCATGTTGTTTTTGAATAAACAAATACCCCTAAATCTGATAATGATGATGATCTAGACTTTTTAGGAGAAAAGATAAATGATATAACACTAGATGTATCACAACCAGTTGAAGACACGAATTTATCAAAAGAACTGCCACTAATTGAAAATTCTTATAAAAGACTAATCAAAGATCATCCTAAAGATCAAATCATAGGTGAACCAACTAAATGTATAACAACTAGATTCTTAGTTAGAGACATATGTAATAATCTTGCATTTATCTCACAAATTGAACCCAAAAATATCCAAGAAGCTGAAGATGATGAATACTGGGTAAATGCAATGCAAGAAAACTAAATCAATTCAAAAGGAATAAAGTATGATCTTTAATTGCTAGATCAAAAGATATGTTTGTAATAGGAACCAAGTGGGTTTTAGAAATAAAAAGGATGGATCAGGAAACATAGTAAGAAACAAAGCTAGACTTGTAGCACACGGTTGTAATCAAGAAGAAGGCATTGACTATGAGGAAACATATGTTCCAGTGGCTAGACTAGAAGCAATAAGAATGCTATTAGCTTATGTATGCCAAAAGGACTTTACTTTATATCAAATAGATGTCAAAAGTGTTTTTCTAAGTGGATACATAAATGAAGAAGTGTATGTAAAATAACCTCCTGCCTTTAAAAATCACAAATATTCAGATCATATCTTTAAGCTAACAAAAGTCTTATACGAACTAAAACAAGCACCTAGAGCTTGGTATGAAAGACTAAGTGGTTTTCTAATTCAAAAGCAATTTTTAAGAGGAAAATGAAACTCAACGTTATTTGTTAAACAAAAAGGAAAAGATATCTTACTAGTACAAATCTACATTGATGACATAATTTTTGGATCTACTAATGAAACTCTCTGCAAAGACTTTGCTAAATTAATGCAGGAAGAACTTGAGATGATTATGATGGGAGAACTAAATTTCTTCCTAAGACTTCAAGTGAAGCAAATGAAAGAAGGAACTTTCATAAATGAAGCCAAGTATACAAAGGACTTATTGAAAAGGTTTGATATGGAAGATGCAAAACCATGCACAACACCTATGAGCACA
>JAUTBS010396710.1:0-10261 GCA_032361285.1 Aequorea victoria | reverse complement strand
TCAAAAATCCCAAGGCTCTTGGGGAGTGGATTAGGTCGGGAAGACCGAACCACTATAAATATTATTTGTATCTCTTTTCCTTAAACTCTTTACTTATTGTGTTTAATTAACTACTTTTATTAACTGTCAATAGAATTAAAGAGTTTTCAAAAAGATACTAAGTTTGCTATAACAACCCATTCACCCCCCCTTTGGGTTGATATTTGGGACAACATCTAGATTACGTTTCACGTTTTCCTAGTGTTTTAACTATTTATTTATGTCCCTAGATTACGTTTTACATTTTTTTAGGATTTAGCTTTTCATTTTTATCCCTAGGTTACGTTTCACGTTTTTCTAGAGTTTGGACTTTTCGTTTATGTCCTTAAGTTACGTTTAATGTTTTCCTATGGTTGATGATTTTTTTTCCGGTTGATGTTTTTAGTTTTCTTGCTCATATCTTTTATTACCCATTACTTTTTCCTTGATGTTTTTCCTTTGTTTTACTTTCAGCGTGGATGTCGTATGCGATGCTTTGGGGGATCTGCCAGGGTTCTGGAGTGGTATTGGTAACTCATGTCTGCAAGCCTCTCTTGGAGGTGAAAGGTGCTCTTGGGAGCATAGTATAGTGACTGTCATATGATGTCCGTGGATCATACCCGTAGGTAGAAAGGCATAGGGCCCGCAGGCCGAAAGGTAAAGAGATGAACGTGGGTCCATAGACTGGAAAACATGGTGATGAATCCTCTTGGGATAAAGAAAAACTTGGGCCCGCAGGTCATGATACGTGGTGATAGACCCCCGGGGGTCAAGATGAACTTGGGCTTGCAGGGCGTGATGCTTGAGAATGCCCACCGAGGGCAAAAACGAGGAACAAATCATGCTTTAGAGAGGAAAAAAATGCCCAATGAAGGTTGAAGGAGCGGAGGACTCGTGACCAGAAAAGGTATAAGAATCCTTACTAGGGGCGAAAAAAGCTAGGCTCGCAGGCTTGAGAATAAGAGACGTCTCTAGTGCAAGCAAAACATAATGAGTGTATATTCAGTTGATGATAACAATGACAGAACTTAATCAATTCACTACTTCTTATGCCTTTGATCGCGAGTGCTGCTAAGATTTAGAATTTTAAGAAAATAACATTTTCTTTTCATGAGTCACTGAGTGTAATAGTGTGGCAACCAATCAAAGAATGAAAAATGACATTCTTGTTTTTTTTGAAACAACACATTTTTTTTTATTATATATATTTTTTACAAAAATATAAAGTAAACTTGATTCAGCTTCATGTTGCTATGCCTTTAAAAAAAGTACTCATAAAAACTTCTTCTGGTTGTGTTACTTTACAAGGTTGAACAAGTGATTTGTGTCTTTTTAAAAATATTTAGAACTATCACAATAAGATCAAGCGTTAAAGATTTCTCCCTTAAAATCTTATTATTTCTCCATTTTTACCTATCAAAGCTCACCTAGATCCTTCAACTGCCACGAGAAGACAAAGAGTTCCTCCATTGATTGATATACATATCATGCCCCTAGTAACTCATTTCCAATCATGCACATATCTTCATGTAAGACCTCATATTTTGGACTCTGGGGCTTCCCGTTACTTTACGAATCCTTATGCTTCCATTATAAGGTATATAAGAACTGATAGTTTTATACCCCTCATTCCTCATTATGCTTCCATCAAAAGGTGTACAAGAATTGATGGTTTCATTCTCCTTGTTCCATGAAATTCATGATTCAAACAATACTCCATATAATTCATATCGCTTGTTCTGTGTTGGTTCACACGATCCTAATGCAAATATATGCCTCTAATTCCCAATCATAACGTGTCTTTGAGTCTGACCTTCTCATGTTTACGATTCTTATTACTAAGCCATATTTCTCAATCTTAAAAGACTTTCTTTAGGACCATAATGAAGGCCATGATTAGGGTTTAAGAAATGAAAGGAAAAAAGACTTAAACATTAATGCATTGCTAGGGCTTTTTAAAGTTAGCAGCCATCCTTCATATCTCGTTTGTCCCTAGTTTCAACCTTGTTTGGTTGGAAGTTTTTCCCGTTCTTACTGTCTACCCCATTTCGTACTTTCTTATTATTTTTCTTTTCTTTCCTTCATTTTCTTTTCCCTTTTTTTGTTGTCTTAGTTTGTCCATTTGTTTGTTTGTTTCTTTTTTTTATTCTTTACATTTCTCTTTTATTTTCCTTCCTCCATTCCTTTCTCCTTCTTTTCATTTTTTCCAGTGTGGGGGATGACTGACTAACAAAATTTTGAATAAAAATTTTATAAGCTCAACGAGGTTGGCAAGAGATATTTATAAAGTATCGAAATAGTAGAAATGATGATATTTCTTCATTTTGAGTCACATGACTAAGTTATAAGTATCCAAACACATGATGAAGTGGACTCTCATGCTTGTTTTGACTGAACTAGTTTTTCATCTCTCTTTATAAAGTTTGTAAGCGAAAATGATGCCATGATTTGAATCTATTCTCTTTCTTTTTTCTTTAGATTTTTGCCTAGACCGCCCTTCTAAGTTTTTAAACTAGCGAGCTTATTTTCCTTTCTGCTTCCTTCTTTTTTTTTTTTAACTCTAACTTTTACCTAGACCATCTTTTTGGTTTTTCAGCCTACCGATCTTCTTCTTTTACTCCAAAACCATGTGTCCAATGAACTCATGACAATTGATGGCTTTTTGAAATTTCTTCCTTCGACAGTTAATGACATGATTCCAAACTCGAGACTGATATTTATGGGAGAGACTTCAACGTGTTCCCGTTAGCAAATTTAACGATCATTGGTGTTTCTCAAAAAAAATTCATGAAGATAACTTTGACCTCTCGAGAATCCCCCTCAATACTTGATTTTATTATTCTAGTTTCTTTCATTGTGAATTGGACACATCTTTCTGTGAGGAAAAGAAAAGTTGGAAAAAGTGCTGGTAAAAACCTCAAATGTTGGGTTTCCAGACATTCTTTAAGAGAATCAGACCTTAACATCGTTCAAAGAGAAAAGATCTCATATTATTTTCACTCTTCTCTTCTTTTAATGAGTGCGGAAAGATAGGTGCACTCTTCAGATCTTTTTCTTTTTAATTTTAGGAATGTCAAAGTTCACCTATTTCGTTCGGCATATCAAAATGAGGAGAATCATTTTCTTTCTTTCTTTTCAAAAAGTATTTATTTTGAAAATGAAACAATGGTCATGCCAAAAGACAGACTAGAATTTGAACTTTTTGAAAGAAAAAAAAACTACAGAAATTAACATATTTGGACTCAAGAAAAAAAAAAGACTCAAAAGCTTCTTTGACTCGTTGCCCACATCATACATGACCTAAGACTCATAAAATCAATAAAGCAACATTCGTGATCAATTGGCAGCCCCCTTCCCTTTGTGTCACTTCATCATCTTTCATCTTTTCTAGACTCAGATAGCCCAAACACTTTGAAAACTACCCTCAAGCTAATCAGATTCAACGTACTCACCAATGTCTAGCAGTTCCTCGTCTATAACATCTTTAATTTGGGCCCCGACATCAAATAGCTTCTCAAAGGTCATAAGCGACTCACTAATCAGATATTTCTTGAATTGGGGTCGCAAATTCTTCACCACTATTTTACCTATCCTTTCTCTATCGGTCTATTAGTTATCTTTCCGGCTTTTCCCCTCCAATGGCTCAAAAAATCTGCAAAGGTTTTCTTAACTTCCTGCTTGGTGGTCTCCACCTCTCGAGTAGTCACATACAGTTGGACATTATAATTGTACTAATCGACAAAGCCAGTAGCAATGTCTTCTCATGTCCTAGTTTTGGTGCCTTCTAAGGATAGGAACTATTTTTGGGCTATTCTTGATAAAAACCTATGGAACAATTGTGCCTTTAGCTGGTAATCGATCTCCATGGGCGACAGGGTATCGATGTACATCCGTAGGTGAATCTAGGAATCTCCAGTGTCATCTGTTATTCGAAGAATGACCTTAGAGGGGGGGATGGGGGGGTGAATAGGGTCTTTTAAAAATTCTTTTTGTTTAAAAACTATTTAATTAATATAAGGTGATTAAGCAATATATATATGTATAATCACAGACAAATATAATAAAGATAAAGAGAGAGAGAGAGAGATGACACCGTTATTTTTATAGTGGTTCAGCTATCTCAGCCTACGTTCACTCCTCAAGCTTTCTTTGAGATTTTTCACTATCTGAGAGTACTTACGGGTGTGCTTCAAACCTTTTACAAGTTATCACCAAGCTACATTCTAAAGCCACAAAGCTTCTAGCACTTGTAATTTTTTACTTTAGCTTCTTACAAAAGACTCACCAAGCTGCGTTTCAAATCCTCCAGGCTTCTAGCACTTGTGATCTAATGTTTTAAACTTTTTTCAAAGACTCACCAAACTGCGTTCCAAAGCCTCCAAGCTTCTAGCATTTGTGATCTTTCCTTTTGTGTGCTACACCACACACAGAATAGTACATGGTGACTCACTCTTACTTTTACAGTAATTTTGAATGTTGTTTATTTTACAAACAATAAAAGAAATACTCTCTGTGAAGAGTTGATTTTTGCTTTGTAGCACTCTAAAGAAAATTTAGGAGCAAGATGATGAATAGTAGTTGCTAAGACTTTTCTGAATAGTAGATAAGAGAATCTGACTTTGATCTTGAATGATTGATACTCAAATTCTTTCTCTTTTCATTTTTTTTTGATTTCTCTCTTGAAGTGAGTGATTGATAACTTTGATATTCTGATCTGGTCAGGTTTGGTTGAGAGATTGGATAATCATATCTTTATATAGATATAAGCTTTAAGCGTATCTTTGACGTAAATCTTGCATTTAATGATCTTGATACTTAGGAGTGCTCCTCGTGATTTGCAATCCACTTTTGTCAATGTCTTCTTTTGGATTGATTCAGTAATCAATTCCAAATTCAAATTCAAACTTAAATGTAGGCATTGCATATCAGATTTGATTTTATTATTGTGATATTCGGTGATTGATTGATGCGATCTTGAATCACTTTCAATGATTTGCCATATCTTTTTTGGATTGATTTGAAAACAAATCCCCATATAAATTCGTACCTCAATATGGTCGTTATAGATCAGATCTTGACATTTAATACTCTGAGATACTGTCGTAATTTCATGTGATTCGCACTAAAATTGCTATCTTCACGTCTTTGGGTCGACTCAAAGTGAGCTTGGGTCAACTCAAATGCCTTAGGGAAGAATACTGCGCCGGTGGGTCGACTCATGATAAGTCTAGGTCGACTCACAATGAAGGCGTCTCTGTTGTTTAACAGACAATCGCCAGTGGGTCGACTCATGATGTCTTTGGGTTGACTCACAAGAGTCTCTGTCTTGACTTGATACTTTGGGCCGACTTTGACTTATTCTGTGTCAGCTCATGTGTGCTTGGGTCAACTCATAATTTTTTGGGTCGACTCACAATTGGTCTCTGTGATTGATGAACACATTGGGTCGACTCTTTAAGTCTTTGGGTCGACTCATTATGACATTTAAAGCGTTGAGTCAAGGTGTGGGCTGAGACATATCGGCTCATGCACTTGATCTTGGACTTGGGTCGACTCACGCTAAATGTGGGTCGACTCATGGTCGCACGTGAGAGAGATCCAGAGAGCTGTGATGATTGGGTCGACTCATGATTACGCCTATTAGAGATCCAGAGAGTTGTTCTGTTTGGGTCGACTCATGGTCTCGCGTGATAAAAAATAGCAGGAGATACAGAGAGTTATAATGCGTGAGTCGACTCATGCCTTGATGTGGGTCAACTCATATGCTTTAAAAAAATGCTAAAAAGTCATGTATTGATTTCTGTGATAAGGCTCTGTTTGGGAAGAGTTTTAATGATTTTAACACTTGTTTTAACACCTGAAATCACTTCAAATATTATTAAATATAAGATTAACCCCAATCATGGGTGTTAACCATTAAATAATGAATTAAATCATTTTACGATTAAGAATATAAAAGGGTTTTCAAACTTTGTTTAAATGATAAATCATTTTAACTTATCAATACTTTGTTTGATATCATTTAAATTATTTACATGATTTATTTAATACTTGGAGCTTTCAAAAATTTTCCTTTTAACTTTTCTAAAAATTTTGTTTGTTATCATTAAAATCAATAAACGATTTATTAAACCATGAGGCTAACACCATCAAATTCTTCTATATCTGGCATTTTGAACTTGTCCAAATAGGATAGAGGTAAAGGTCTCCAATGTCTAGCATGTATTCATCCACTCCCTTCGCCTTTCTCAGCACATTTTCCAATTTGTCTATCTTTTCGGCTAACAGTATCTCTCGAGCTAAGGCAGGGTCTACTGAACCTACTGTAGGTGCAATAGCAATGGGTCCCACTCCCAACAGCATTCCGACGTCTTGTGGATTCTTTTCTCATAAGGGGTCTTCGACAATCCCATTCTGTGCGCCTTGACCTCATAAATGTGGCACATGATTGGCCAAGAGGGCCCAGATCTCTGCCTGACATTGGGCTTGGGCCTGGGCTTGATTGTGCAGTATGAGAGTTATGCCCTCCATGGCCATTTGCATGTCTCAAAGGACCTTTATTAAGGCATTATTGGCATTGTCCTCCACTATTAGTGTTTTCAAATTTGAATCTACTCATCAGAGTCATCCACCTGATGATCTGGTCCAGATGCATATGAAATTAGAGCTGGACGAAGCAATAATAGCTATTTAGAACCTCTAGAATGATAAAGGGAAGAGCAAGGGCATCAGAACGAGGCCTAACATTGTCGAGGTCCGCGGTGACCTCGAAAAAGAGATCTTAGGGTGAGGAATGAGAAACAACATATGGGTGATAAATACCAAGTTTAAAGCAAAAGAAATACAACATAAAAGAAGGGATCGTAAAATGGCAAGCTTTTACAATCTCGGGATGATCTCGAGGTGAAAAGAGGGCCTATGGGTGACAAGAGCCTGACTTACGGTAAAATAAATGCCAGGGCATAACCCAATGATGTTGAGGTTCGGGTAGACCTGAAAAATACTAGGAGAGAGAAAAAGTATGTGGGTGACCAAGACCTGGCTTATGGTAAGAAAAAAGGCATCGGGGGAAAGCCCAACGGCGTTGAAGCTTGGGACAACATTGGAAAGTCTTGGAAGAGAGAAAAAGCTTGTGTATGATAAAGACCCAACTTATGGTGAGAAAAAAGGTGTCGGGGAAAGCCCAACAACGTCGAAGCTTAGGATAATCTCAAAAACTTTTGGGAGAGAGAAAAAGCGTGCAGATGACAAAAACCCAACTTACGGTGAGAAAGAAGGTGTCGGGGAAAATCCCAATGATGTTGAAGCTCGTAACAATCTCAGAAAGTTTTGGGAGAAAGAAAAAGTGTGCGGGTGACAAAGACCCGGATTACGGCGAGAAAGAAGGCATTGAGGCAAAACCACCGGCGTTGAAGCTTGGGACAATCTCAAAAAATCTCGGGAGAGAGGAAAAGCACGCGGGTGATAAAGACCCGGCTTATGGTGAGGAAGTAGGCATCGGGGCAAAGCCTAATGACGTCGAAGCTTGGGATAACATCAAAAAGTCCTAGGAGAGAGAAAAAGTGTCTGGGTGATAAAGACCCATCTTATAGCAATAAAGAAAACGTCGGGGCATGGCCCGATGACGTTGAAGCTTGGACAACCTCACAAAGTCCCGGGACAGAGAAAAAGCCTGCGGGTGACAAAGACCCGACTTATAACAAGAGAGAGTGAATCTACACTAATCAATCAAAAGCAATCAACAAAATAAAACATATAATCTTACATGGTGTTTGTCCTAAAGGGAAGGTTCTAAGATATAATATGCAATAAAAATGGAAGTTGGTAGTCTATAACCGGGTACCTTCTAAATAGAGTCAAGAATATACCTCCCATGCTAGGTATGTGCAAGGCAATGGTCAAATGGTACGCAATAACTATTTTTGTCGTATCTAAAGGGGCATACGGCCAGAAGGTTTACTTATTTCCCCAACATAGCCCCGAGACAGTAAACTGACTGAGGTATTGAGTAGGCTAAACATTGTTTTATTTTATTTACTCCTTTCTTGTTTTTTTGGAAAAGTAAGCTTTACAAATGCAAGAAAGTAGATAAAAATGATGCAATGCAAATGCGAATACTAACAAAAAGTTTAGGATAAAAACATTGAAGTGCTTTCAAGTTTAACTTGATTTCTTAAGTATATCCCCAGCAGAGTCGCCACTGCGAGGAACACACTCGAAAAATGCGCTTTTTAAAAAAAGTGCTCTCAATTTTATGAAAAAAAGAATGGTTTTTATGTTTTGAAAAGAGCGCCCCCAAAATGCGTCCGTATTAAAAGTCGTACAATTGGAATCGTCACTTGGTTTTTAATTATAAACCAAGAAAATAAAAAATCTTCAAGGTACTAGTTTTTCGTTACTATAAATAATGGCTCGGGAACTAGAGTACGAATAGGGAATGTGTTAGACAGCCCTCTTGCCCGATCAAAGGCTAGCCTCTACTCAACACTTCTTTGTTCTTGTAGACACCCAAATTTTGACTAAACTGCGCACGCCACGTCCCTCCAAAAATCATATGCCACTTCAAACCTAAGCCACCTCCAAGTGGCGCACGCCACTTCCCTTCAAGAACCCCACGCCACTTCAAACCTCAAGTTGCCTTGACCCTGGCGCTGCGCCACACCTACCTGGCGCACACCACCTTCACTTGGACCATGCCACTTTGAGAGGAAGCTTCCGCCCTTTTGATAGTTTTCTAGCCCAAAATATATAAATAGGAGACCCCCACCTTATTTCGGACATCAATTTTGAAGAGCACTAAACCTCTGCAGAATTTGATCCTCAATCTTTTATGAGTATCAAAATTCTACCGACTCGGAAACTCGAAACTAGACTATCTGAAAATTCAGAATCTTTTACAATGGAACGACCCCTAGGACGCAAAGACCACATGGAAGGCTTCCCGAGGACGTGCCGTATTTGAGGAAAGCTTCGAAACTGCTTGAAACTTCACTCTTCTTCTAGGATATATAGTAAATCTCAATTTTCTCATCTTTTCATCTATCTCTTTTTCCTTTACTTGAAACTTATTTCTATTCGGTAAAAGGGAAGAAAGAGGTCGTTGGCCTCATTCTCCCTGGCTTCACTTCTTCATTTCTTTGTTTAAACATCTTTTTTCGCATTCTTAGAAAAGCATGCTAGTTTTCTTTCCCGTTTCTGAACTTTCTTATATAGAAAGAAGCATAAAATATAGGATCTAGACTACATGTTGAAAACTCTATGTGAAATGCTATCTTTCTATTTTTCTCTTCGTATAAAAACACACTTGCACACAAGAGCACACAATTTTCTTAAAATAGTAGCCCCTTTTGGACCTTCCTGTGGCGAGCTCACTCTTCCATAGTGACGCGTGCCCCTTTCACAGGGCCCAAAAATGGCGCACGCCATGTCCATATGGCACGCGCCAGGTGATGAGGTGGCGTGCGCCGCCTCTGTTTGCAACTCGTGGCTTTCTAGTAGCTTTTCTGTATTTCTTATGTTTAACAATATGTTTTATATGCATCAATTGCACTGATGTTGTAAAACCCGATAATTTATATAACAAATAAATAAATTTAAATAATTAGCTAATTAAACTTTTTAATAAGAATAATAAAGAGAATTGGTTGAATTATCCTGAAAATTCATAATAATAATTATGCTAATAATAAAATAAGAAAGAAGGAGACAAAATTGAAAAATAAAGTGAGGAATTCTCTGCTTAGCTATAATAACAGTTATATGGCCTTTTAAAATGGGATGATGACAAAGTTGAAAAAGGAATCGTGGGGAGTGGTCACTGGAAACCTACCATCACCCCTTTAAAATGGGATTCTCTCATTAGAAAATCTCATCCCCCTTTGCTATTCCTCCCTCTTTGCCATCTCATTTTCTCTCTCAGTCGCTGCCCAATAGCCACCGAGCAACACTACCACCACCAGTAATCCCCCTTCGTTGTCAGCGTCGCCACCCATCACCGGTGCAAACGTCGTAGTCCGTAGTCTTCATTTTTCTCTGATTCATCTCTTCCAAACGTGTATATATATATATATATATATAAATAAAAAATAAATAAAAAAGGGCCTGACCCCGTTTGTGCATTTCTTATATATATATATATGTACTATATGTTATACCTATTATTTATATATATATATATTTGCCCAGTCCCCTATATATATATATACATATATATATATATATTATAAATTATATATACATGTAC
>JAUTBS010396599.1:0-10262 GCA_032361285.1 Aequorea victoria | reverse complement strand
TCTAACAAGTGTCGATACTTACGCTCAGCAATACCATTCTGTTGAGAGGTACGAGCACCAATAGTTTGATGAATAACACCACGATCAACACAAAAAGAGGCAACAATAGACTGCATATACTCTAAGGCATTATTTGAGCGAATGATTTTGATACGTTTGCCAAATTGAGTAAGGATCTCATTATAAAATTTTGTGAGAATGACAGACAAACTCAAATCGTTCTTACATTAAAAATAACAAAGTCATGCAAGAGAAATCATCGACAAAGATAACAAAATAGAAATATCCATTAGAACTAGGAATTCGAGAAGGACCCCAAATATTAGTATAAATTAAATCAAAAGATGCAGACTGACCACATGACTACTTAAAGGAAAAGAGCTATATAGATGTTTGCCTAACTGACAAGCTTCATATTCTAACCTAGACGAGGAACTCAAAATAGGAATAGGGAACTTAAGTTTAGCCAAAGAATGGTGACCCAGCCGAAAATGCCACTGAAGAGCATGAACAGAAGTACTAAAGGCTGAAAGCTGGAATGTGAGAAGCACGATCAGTATCCAAAAAGTAGATTTCATCTTGCTCATGCCCCGAACTAATCACCTTCTTAGTCTGCATGTCCTGAAAAACTCAAGAAGAAAGAGAAAATGTTACAGAGCAATTTAAAGCTTTAGTCAACTGACTAACAAAGAGCAGATTGAAAGGAAAACCATGAACAGAGAGACTATATGGTAAAGCAAGGGACTTATTGGGACGAATAACACATTTACCCTGTACTGGACGAGAAGAACCATCAACTAACACAATATTATGCTTAATAGGAGTAAAATCAGGAAAAAAAAATTGACGGATTATCAGACATGTGAGAGCTAGCTCCGGAATCTATAACCCATGAAAGAGACGACATAACAGCACACGCAGTATTACCTGAATCGGCTAAAGTATCAGCAGAAGTTGAAGAAGGATAAGCACTACGTAATGCTTGAACAAGATCGCTAAGTTGAGAGGTGAGTGCCTCTTTAGAACTAGAAATAGGAGCCACTTGACCAAAAAGTGCTGAAGATGTCAGAGATTGTACAGTACCATTAGTAACTTGACGAGCATAACTAGGTTTGTTATGCTTCTTCCAACAGTAGGGTTCATTATGATTGGTACCTCCACAATGATCACGTTTCCTATCACCACCGCCACCTGTTCGCCCAACAACACGGGAGCCACCTCGAGAACTACGTCTGCCACGCCCGCCACGATGCCCACTACGATCACCGGTGGAGACTAAAGTTGAGGACTCTGGAAGAGAAATAGGGCGAGATACAGGGGATGGTTATCCCAATGATGAGCGCAACATGCGAGAATAATCATTAACTGTTGTAAGGCAATGTTGCACTGGCAAGAATCTAATCTTTAAACCCCTCCATGTAACTCAGAATCCAAACTAGAAAGTAAGGAAGCAATCACAAAGTCCTCCCAGTGACGCTCTACTGTGCTAGATCAATAGTAAAGGGGCGTAACTGCAATAACTAATCCCAAAGATTCTTCAGCGTGCTGTAATACGCAGATAATGGCTTCCCGAATTGCTTCGTGGTGAAAATTTTCTCATATATCTCAAAAACAAGGGAAACATTACTCTAATCATATATCTCAAAAACAATGAAAACATTACTCTAATGGGAGAAAGATTCAGTTACGGAATCCCATATCTTCTTAGAAGTGTTACAAAATTCAACTGTTGATGAAATAGAAGACTCCATACTATGCCACAACCAGCCCATAGCAATAGAATCCTCACATATCCAATCTTCATATGTTGGATTTGTTTTAACAAAGGATCATCAGTCATGTATTTTAATTTGCTTCCCACACACAAAAAAACGGCATCTGCCCAAGCAAGATAATTGACTGCATTTAACTTCGTAGATGTAATTGATTTGGGCATATCATCATCACGGATTAAGGAGGCTTTGCTTTCAGCCATAACAAAGCCCTCAAATAGACCCAGCAATAAGAGACAAGCACGGCAACAAGAACCAGTGAAACTGCAATGACTATCCAAAACAGTGAGAGCACCGAAGTGGTAGAATTGGCCGAAGATGGTTCATCGTTGCCGAAGGGACAAAATCACATAGGAACCAAGAAATGGAGCAAACCAAAGGAAGTAACCACCTCTAAAATCAATTTTAGAAACTCCTGAGATCGCAGATCGAAGAAAGGAGCTCCAATATTGCAAACAGAGGTGTTGCGAAGAGAAAATCTGGCAAACGGAGGTCCGACGAGGGTCGTCGGAGGCAGTCGAAGGTCCGGCGATGGTCGCCTGTAGCAAGCGATGGTCGGAGCTATGTTCGGGAGAGTCTGTGATGGTCGGAGTTACGATGGTCGCAAGACCAGTGCGATCTTAGCAATGGTTGCGATACCAAGTGCAATGTACTACGCACGACCCATGGAGTTGCAGTGATGGTCGTCGGTTGTCGTAGAGGAGTCGTTGATGGTCAAAGTGAGGTCACTGGTGGTCGACGATGTTTAGGGATGCAGAGATCGTTAGATCGAAACCAAAATCAGACGAAAAATCAACAAGTTTCCATAAGGGGAAAAAAATCAAAAACCAACTCAAATTTCTAAAAATTGTGAAAAAATCACCATAATACTCAGAAGAACAAACCGATCAAGGTGGAAAGATCGAATTTCCGAGATGTCCGTACGAACAGTGACGTCAGCATGACAACAGCACAAAAGAGTCTTTTGTTGAATTTTTAGGTTATGATCTTCTGCTCTGATACCAAGTTGAAATACAAATATTGAGTTTTGTAGGATTAGAGAGAAGAAGAAGAGAGGAGAAGAATGGGTTTAGGGTTTGTAACTTTAACTCTTTACCTAAAAACTCAATCTTTGTATAAAGAATTAAAGAGTCTAAAATATAAGAATACCCTCTAAATATAAACAACATAAGAATATAAACTCTAACAGTAAGGATGGCAACGAGCTTGGGTTGGGACAAGGCTACAGTATGCTAAAGCCTGACCAAGTAGAAGAAAAATCGTCCCAAGCCAAAGACACAATACTTAGAGGCCTTTAGAGTTCAATTCAAATTATTTGGTTAAGATTTAAGACACAATCTGAATTGTAACATTGCCAAAACGGAACTTCTACTTATCATCAAACAAGTTCTAAACCTCGAATGCATAGTTACATGCCATAGAGATTTAAAAAAATACTTGCCATAGAGATTTTAAAAAAAAACTTTGGCATGTATAAATGAAAATGAGATAAAACCATTCCAATGACCCGCAATAAACAATCATGGAGGTTGACTGTTTTCCAATTAACTTCAAAACTGGAAAAGAAAAAAAAAATTGCAGAACCCAGTTCTAGCCATTAAAGAAAATGATTAGTTGAAGGCGGGGAGAAAAGCTTAAAACCAATAAAAATGAAAATGAACAAGTAGGCAAAAACAAAAAAATTATCAAGTAAAAAGTAGGCAAAAACAAAAACAAAGAAGATTTAGCTTACCATCAAATCAGGCAAAGGAACCTTAACCTTTGTAAGCATGATTTCACAATTATATGCCCGTCTGAGGTCAATCTGCAAGAACAAGCATATATTTCATTATACCAAGCCAGAACTTATAATCTACAAACTAGACTTATGGCTCTCACTATGCGAGTGCAATATTTATAATAATTTAATAGTGTTAAATAATTTGAAAAATAAAGAAATTAATATTTTTTTAAATTTATGTAAGAAGTTATATAAAAAGTGGGTGGTTATGTGGATGGTAGAATGTTATGTGAGAATAAGTGGGTGGTTAAATTTACATATTTATCCTTTATTAAGTAAATTTACATATTTTTGCTAGGCCGAGTACTCTTTTCGGACCTCGGTTCGCGATAACGGTGAGTCGCGAATATCCTGATTACATGTTTTAGTTTTATGAAATGTTTCAAACATAAATAGTGGGCTATCTTTATATAATAAGATTGCTAGAATAGTTTCACTATTTTAAGCCCTTGTGTTATTTACAAATGATGACACTTTCAAATGTAAACCATGGACATAACTAACAAACGATGTTACTTGGGAATGTTTCTTTTATATTGATACGCTCAAACGGTGTCCCGACCGCAAGGGAAAATAAAGATACTAGTGAGGCAAGGTAATAAGGTTGGAGGAAGCACGGCCAGGTGTTACATCGAAAATTGATATCATTTCACTAGAGTTAAAAGCTCACCGTTCGGGTCGCTCCCATAGAGTTAAAAGCTCACTGATAGGGTTGCTCCCTATAACAACTACTGGCAGAAACCATTCGATGAATATCAAAGTATGTTATTTCATGAGTTATGAATTTAGTTCGCAAGTTCTGAATTTTAAATGTTACAGTTGATCCCCATAAATTGCTTATATGATTGTTGGTTTCAATGAAAACCTGAAAACTGGTATTTAATAATTACAGTTCTTACTCAAAGAAAATGTTTATTCAATATGCTTTTAAAACTGTTGTATCAATGATAAACTTGTAACCTAGATATTCGAGCACTCACCCGAGCTTTGACTTACGTAGTTGTTATTTTATCTTTCCAAGAAAATAGCGAGTAGGTTTGACAAACCATCCATGCCCCCCGAGAATCGTTTTGTGGCTTTGCCTTTGAGTCTTATGTCTTTTGTGTATCTTGGTTCGAGCCGGTAGTAGTGGGCTCGTAAAGTTTGTAATCAAAACTATTTTTAGGATATTTGTATATATGTATTTGACACGTTTTAGATTAGCTAGGGTGGTGTAACTAATTTTCACGTTGCGCTATTTTATTGTCCAGTCTAACTATGGTTTAAAATGAAATCAAGAAAGATCCCTAAATTTGTTTAATTAGTAGGCCTGCGGTGAGATGGACTCATTGGCTGGTCACGGATCTTAGCCTACGAATTTGGATCGTGACACCCAACGTGGCCCCAAGTAGCCCATGGCCCAAGATTAGTTTATGCCAACTCTACAAAGCCCAGCAACAGTTACAGCAGTCAGCAGCAAGCCAAGCCCGGCGGAGTGCACGCCTAGCCCAGCACCCCACAAAGGCGTGCACATGCAAGTCCCTGGGTTGCCAAGCACAGCGTCTGGGCCATTTTAGTAGCAACTTTGACATTATGTTCCGAAGTGCGAACCAAATGACTTGAAATTTTTATTGTGGAGTGTTCCAACTACCTAGTTTGTCATTCTAAGAGATTGGAATCTTTCGAGATTCATGAAATATATAATAAAAATATATATATCATTATGACTCCTCAAGCATAGGGCATATTTCCTCCTACCATCAAGGAACAAAATTTCGTTTCATTTCATTTCCATCGATACGGCCGAAACATTTTTGTTTCCTAGGAAACCGAAACAAAAGTTACAAAACATTAGTAGAATATCGAAATTTCATTGTTTCTGTAAAACCCGGTAAAAAAATAAAAATAAAAATAAAATATATATATATATAATAAAATAAAAATAATTTCTATTTGCACCTAGTCGAAATATTTCTATTTTCCATTTTTGTTAAGAGAAAGAGAGTGATATTTGAGAACAAGAAGAAATTCTTAAATTTATCAGAGAGTGAAAAATTATGAAGGGGAAAAAGAGAAAGCAAGAAGAAAATAAAACAAGTATGATTAAATTCCTTTTTTTTGTTACCTCAAAATACTATTTTTATAAAAATTGTTATCAGATTTTTTTATTTCCTTATAATCCCTACTACCACTACTACTATTATTTTTTTTATTTTTTATGTTTGTTTTCTTTTATCCCTGCGTGATTTTTTATAGGAATTATATATTTAACAATATTTTTACTTTCTACATATTTGGTATTAACATTAGTTCGATTCCATTTCAGTTTTTATATAGTTTAGTAGATAAAAATGAAGATATGACACTTGAACATATTAAATTATTGATTTTCTAGTTTTAGAAATGCATAAAAATATACTTTGCTTCGTGTTTACAAATGTTTCTAATTTTTCTCTGTTTCCATCATGTTTCAGAAACGTTTCTGTTTCTTAGCCGATCGAAATAGCCCACCGAAACGAAATTTTGATCCTTACCTACCACATCTTAGAATGCTTTTGTAAGGGAAAATGGTAAGCCACGTGTCAACCTCCTGTGTTAAAAGGGGGCATGAAGTGAGCAACCCCGAGACAACTTGGGGATGGGATTTTGGCACCAATGAAGGATGTTTAGAATCTCCATAAAGGATACGGATCCCCATAGATGGTGCCATCAAGGTAAGAGTGTCAGCACTACGTAGTGCTAGGCTTTAAGGCACACACCCGCTATAGCCGTGTGGTAAACCTTTGCGCTATTACCCAAGTCGGATGTACTATTGAGGCGCCACTAGAGGCCTCGTGTGCGTATCTTTGGGCATCAACTATATTCAACCATGCTTGTTAGGATCCTCTAGCCAAAGGCATGTGGCATGGAGTAACACCGCATTGTGGGATATCAAACCTTGACACCAAAGCATTGGAAGCTTGTCGGTTTCGAGTTCCCACGTCACACAAGGAAAGAATTTTTGTTTACCAAAGCTCCATTAAAGGTGGCCAAAATTGTGGATAGCTCATAGCTCCGAGAGTCTATTTTGGTCATTAACAATCTAAAGAAGAGAGGACATATATAGCCACTAACTAGTCTTGCTTGTGCAAAAGGACAAAGAATGCCACCTTTTTACTGCCCTATGATGTTGCTAGAGAGTTGTGGACCTTCCTTTTTGGATGTCAGTGGTAACTTGGTTATACTATAGTATATTCAATCTGTGACATGATGGCTGATTTCAGGAGGTTGGATTTGGGAAAAGCTAGGAAGGCATGGGAAGTGGTTGCATTGTGTGTGATATGGACTATTTGGAAGAAGGGTAAGACATTTTTTAAGATGTCCAAATGTTCATCCGTTGCCCAGTCAAACTACAAGAAATTGAGTTGATCTTATTTACTTTTTCGACTTAAGAGTCTTTCCCACTTTATGTCAATTTTTGTTTGCTTTGGGTGTGCCTTAGTCATGCGGACAGTAGAGACTTGGTTGTCTGCTAGTTTGAGCTATGCATTGCATGTACAAGGATCACCCTTGTTTTTGGCTCCCGATAATGCATCATTTTGCTTATCCCATCTAAAAACAATATATAATAAAATTAAATTTGTAAAGATTTTTGCACTAGAAGTGAAATTTATAAACCATGCTTAAACTTTTCATGTAACAAAGAGATTACAAATATACAATGTTAGATAGAACTATTGAATCACACATGCTTAAAATATTAAGAACTTAATAATTGGTGCTGAATTACATGATATCCAACATTCCGTTAAGTGCTATGCAAAGCATAACAATAAGAAAAGGGCAAACCAAAAGTTTCATATGAAACATGCTCTGGATATTGCACAACAAAGTATTAGATTATATTTGAATCTTCATTTGTTTTTATATTTTTTAATATTTTAAGTAATTATTAGTTTATTATGTTTGAAGAATTAAGACTCAAGTACATTTTGTTTAAGAACAGGATAGGTACTTGTGGTCTATGAGTTTTATTTTGCAATGTTACTGGGTCTTGACTCTTGATGCTCTCAATTAGTTCCTTCCAATTTCTCACATTAAGTTTCTGACATTTCAACAACTAAATCACCTTTAAATCTAAACAATCGAAACAGATTTCAAAACTTAAGAATCCACAAACACAAATGAAAAATAAAGAACAAAACAACAAACTTTACTAATGTAGTTATTCATTTCAATACCCCAAATCATAGGCCTAGTTCTTCGTCCTACTCATTTAGCCTTCACTTAACACCAAAATCCAAATATAGCTGTTTTCTAGAACTTTCAGCAATTAATTTTCTGAGATGCAGACATCCAGCAACAATCACCTCTAGACCCAAGAAAATTTCAAACCCTTTCTACCCACAAAACCTACAAGCTAATATCTACATTTGAGTCCCCTAAAGCCACAAAGTTTCCATAGCATTTGCCCACCATAAACCCAACTATAGCAGCAGTACCTATGTCTCTAAGTGTTGTCCGATGTTACCTGAACTCTTCTAAAAAAATTAAGTACCTGTTTAGCAAACTTGACATCTGGCTAAGTGTAAGGGACATGTATTCACTGTGTAGTTGGACATTGACCTAACCTGCATGTCTAGGATTTCGAGTTTACCATAGAACTATACCTAAAACTCTCATATGATGCATAAGATGATATGATGCATGAAATGATCTGATGTCACCTTCTAAACACCATTTAGCCCTAAAAAATAAAAGAAGAATATTAAGAAAAGCGAACGATTTACCACCACCCCTTGCCCTTGGACATGTGAATTAAATGAATATGACACTAGCCAATATCAGACACCTGCACCCAAATCCATGAAACAGAGGTGTGGTTCTACATCATATAAAATATGAAATATCTTACTACATTGTTATATAAATGGATGAATCTAGTATTGTAGAAAACGTGGAAGGATTTTTTTATGCCAAGAATAACATTCAATACATCTCTTGGTGCAAATAGAAGAAATTGAGCGATCAGAAAAACAACAGAGAGTTCAATGCATGAGACAAAGAAAAAAAGACTTCGTCTCGGGTCTAACATGCAAAGAATTAAAGCTGATATAAGGAACAATTTCAGAACAATAGAACTTAGCCTTGGCAGCAAGTGTAGTGTTACAAGATTTGAGCATGTGTATCTTGAGTTACTTAAAACTTCAAGTATCTGTCTCTTATAGGCCTCAAATAAAAAAACTCTCTTATAGGCCTCAACTTAAAACTACATTCTATTATTTCTTCCAGATTTTTGCCACGGCAATCGGCACTCCTCCCCCAACCCCCAAACCACGAACATATACATAGGACACAGATGATCTTATTTATATATATATATATATATATATATACTTACCAAAAAAAAAATATACGCATATATATACATCCCCAACCTCATGACAATTAGGCTTGGAAATTCCAACCTGACACCCCTAATGGTGAATATGCGAGCCCAACATGGGACCTCAAAGATTGGTGGAATAATAAAATGGACAACTCTCAAGCCTGATCAAGAGTTCAAAATAAAATAAAAATAAAAGATAAAAGATAAACCAAGTAAACAAAGAAAAATGCTAATGCTTATGATTAAGCACTAAGTTACCAGATTGATTTTATCGGATTTATGTCCAGAGGCACGACGATTTGATTTCCCACCTGTGCTTCCATTGTTCAAATTTGGAACACTTGCCGCAAAAAGACTCTCAAGTTCAGACATGTCAAACTCAGGAGCCCTGATACAGACAAAATAGAAAGAGAAAAAATTGCCAATGGAATTGAACAAAGAACCATAATTGTTTTTTAAGAATAAAATTTGGAAAGAAAAAAACAACAAAAACCAAATGAAGAAAGAAAGAGAGGGGGGGGGGGGGGGCGCCGGGGGAAATCGCACGTACTTGGAAGCTTCATCAGGTTTTTGTGCCTCAGCCCATAAGCTACCTTGCATGGCCCTTGTTAACTTCAACCAATGATATGGCTTTAGGGAAGTCTTTTTTGACTGATCCTGATTCCTGGGGCTTGCATGTGATGACAATCTTCCCTTTGTGTTGAAAGGTGGTCCAGGAATCGAAGGTATATTTACATTACTGCCTGCAGAATGAGATTGTCGAGAGGTGCTACCGGTCTTTGATAGCCCATTGGTAAATGGAGCTGGAGGAGGTGGTAAAGGTGGAACTTGGGGAGAATTCTTAGACAATTGATTCTTTGGAGCAAGATTGGGAGGAGGGGGTGGTGGCGGTGCTGAGGATATAATACTAGGGCTTGAGTTTAGCCTAGAACATAGAGGAGGTAGAGGACCAGCCATAACTGCTGAAGAAACTGGGCCATTGGCTGGTGAAGCAATCCCAGAGGGTGGAGGACTTGGAGGGGGAGGAGTTGAAAATGAGTTCTTAATGGTAGGAGATGGAGATGGCCTAGATGAAGAAGTAGGTGGAGGAGGGGGAGGAAGAGGAGCGGGAAATGGAGTTACCCCTGAGAAAGAAGAAGGTGGAGGAGGGTTAAGCAGAACTGAGACTGATTTATTGACCAAGGGCGATGAAGATGCTCCTGAAAGAGAAGTGGGTTTGGGTGGGGCAAGAGGTACTGATGATTGTTTCCCTTTACACTGTACTGAGGTTAAAGTGTGTTGGGAAAATAAAGAAGATGGTAATCCCAAAGCAAATAGGTGATGAGGATAAGGTGGTGGTGGTGGTGGTGGTGGAGGAGGAGGA
>JAUTBS010396488.1:0-10262 GCA_032361285.1 Aequorea victoria | reverse complement strand
AAAGCTTCGATCTATGATTCTAATAATATAAATATGGCATAATCTTATCTATTTTCATGCTTGGTGATCTACATCTAACTATCAATTGTTCTACGATGTAACGATATAATATTTATACATATACGTTATAGAATACTACTGTAACAATATAAGAACACAAATGAACATACCCGAATTATCGAGTTGTGATGAAGATCCAAACGAGGATGATGATGGTGATGATCTCGGTGATCGCATAAGGCAACGACGGTGTTGAGTGGTGACAGAGGTAGCCGGCGGTGATGGTGGGGAATAACAGAGGACAGTGATGTGTGTGTGAAACAGAGAGATCGTGAGAGAGAGAATTCTGAGATTGTGGGGATGGGGACGTGAAGAGGGAATGAATTCCATTTAAAATGGGAGGGCTCACCAGATCAGGGGCTTCCCTGGTTTCCCTATTAAAATCCCTCACCTTCCTAAACAAACTCCCCAAAGGAAGGGATACGCTGACCCATTCCTCTTTACACTAACTGCCACAGCTGGCATTCCATTCCATTCCTTTCCTTATTTCTTTCTTATATATTTTTTATTCAACTAATTTAATTAGTTAATACAAATTAATTCAAATTAATTGGTTTTTAATTAACTTAATAATTCAGAACTTATTTTATCAATTCATTATATCTTATATTTACTTAAATAAATTCATTTGTTAGTTAATTAAATAATTTATTGAATTAATAATTGTTTTTAAAAAATTTAATTTTTTCTGGATTGTACAGGAGGCCTCTACTGTATTTAGGTTTCTTTTGCCTCTTGTTCGACGTGGTACAATGGAGTACCCCCAAGAAATAGAGTCCTCCGGGGATAAACATTCTCCGTCTGGGTCAAGGACCACGGTCTAGGTTCTTGACCCTTCACTCTCCCGAATTGAGGGCAACTATCGCCTGCTGGTGGGGAGAGCTCCAGCTCAATCACTTGCCTACTTGAGGAGGGTGGTCAGGGTTTTATTGCTGAGCTTATTCCCTTTGTTTCTTGAGCCTCAAACATTGAGCGCTTGCGTAAAACATTTTTCATCCCTTCTTCTGTCATCTGTAGGGTCCCAGATCCTGACGATCGAGCGTGCTCTCGCTCGCTCGGGGAGGTGTATTTATATGAAACTGTCTTTTTTGCTGGTCTTCGCCTTTCCTTTCCCCGCATCATCCGAGAGCTCATAGACTTCTTAAGCCTAGCCCCGGGCCAGCTAATACCCAATGCGTGGAGGATTCTCCTTGGCGTAATTATCTCATGGGAAGAGACCAGTAGGGGCTAATTTCATCTCTCGACAGAGGAATTCCTCTATTACTACCAGCCCAAGAAAAGACAGCTTGGGTGGTACTTCTTTCAATCTATGTCGGATGACCGAGTACTTATCCAAGGTTGCCCTCTTCCAACAAGCATTGAAAGAAGATGTTCTTTTTCATCTCTAGGAAGGGTTGGGAATTCTAGCCCTGGGAAGAAGTTGGCCCTAATACCCCTAGAATCATCCTTTATTGGGGACGCCCTCAGTCAAGGGACATCATTGTTGAGCCTTTGGTGCACAACAAAGTCAAGGCCAGGGTCAAAGCCGCTAGATAGTTCAGGGAGAGGTCTTTCAGCGCTCTGGTGACCCCCCAAAAATTGAGCGCCTGGCTGCTCAGCTCAGTCAGCCCGAGTGAGATTCTTCTTCCTTTCCTTAATTAGTTTTTTATACTTTTTATTATATCTCATTTTTCTCTAATTTGTTTGATTTTTGTTTTCTTAGCAGGAATGTCGAAGAGACCTGACAAAATTTCTTGGTGAAGGCTCAGGCTTGGCGTGGTGAGGTGGCCGAGCCTGAGGCGACGAAAAAACCAAGGAGGGGCCTGTCCACATCTTAGAAGGACCAACCCACATTCGTTGTGGAGTTGGATCCCCCTGAGAGCCCCCACCTACGGGATCCACGCCTCTGGTGGGGTAGTCTCTTTTTGGCAGTGGCTGCTTCTTCGGGCCCTTCCAACGAGGTAACTGCCCCTAGCCGTCTAGGACCA
Source organism: Aequorea victoria (assembly GCA_032361285.1). Lineage (NCBI taxonomy): Eukaryota > Metazoa > Cnidaria > Hydrozoa > Leptothecata > Aequoreidae > Aequorea > Aequorea victoria. Next base: position 8,235 of record JAUTBS010396488.1, on the reverse strand, counting down.
TCCTCATTCATCAAGTCTTCTGAGCACTTTCGAGCTCTTTCTCGGCTTGGACCTGCTGAACAGCTTCAACCGTTCCAAGGTCAAGATGTTTGACTTCGTTGGGGAAGTCAACCCCATCTTGGCCGAGGTCGGGACAGTCCCTTTGACCACAGACCTACTCATGGACTTAACCCGGGTAAGCTTTTTACTTGCCCCATTTTTTCCTTTATGCTTATCCTTACTTTTTTGTCATACATGATCTCTTTCTTTGTTTCTTCTTTGCAGGCTTGCGCTCGGGCTATTCACATTTCCACCCATTGCTACCAGCGAGAGGTTTCTAGTGCCTCTGAAGGCAAGAAGGCTGCGTCAATGTTGCCAAGCTCTTGGGGAGGTCAAACAGTGGAAGAAGGCCAGAACTGAGGCCCAACAGCTGACTGTCGAGGCCAAGAAGGAAGCAGTTAACCTTCTGGCTGAGAGAGAAGCCAACGAGAAGGAGAGGGTCAAGGAGCTGAAGGCGATACTGGCCACGGTCGAGAGCAGGGCCTCCGCTGAGCTCTCGACCAAGCTATCAAAGTCCAGGAAGGAAGATGTTGAGGCCTTCAAGGCCTTAGAAGAATTCAATATGGAGACCACTGAGTACTACATCAGTAGCTTCAACGCGATGAAGGCCCGAGCAGCGGCCTCCTTTAAAGACCTGGATTTCTTCCCCTTCCTCTGTGATAACGACAACTTAAATGCCGAGGAAGGGGGATCAGTCGAGAAGCCCGCCGAGAAGCCCTTGACCTGACCTCCCTTTTTTTCTTTTTATCCTTATGTAATTTTTGCTTTCTTTTCTTTATACTTTTTGTAAAAACAATTCTATAATATGAATGAAAGGCTATTTTTGGATGTCTTCACTCCCAGTATGAATGAATGTTTTACTCTATCTTATGTTCTTCTATTTCGCGAAGTGTTGTATATCTCGATTGGATTTTTTAAGCGACTGCTTGTTTATATCTCTTTATTTTGCTAAGTGTTAGACCTCTCGGTTGATCTTTCTACCTTTTGATGAATGAATGGAATACTCTATCTCTAGATGATGTCTTGTATTTTCCTCTTTAATTTTTTCTAAGTGTTGGGTATCTCGATCGGGCTCTCTAGTAGCCATTTCCCTATTCAGACTGATCAGAACTCGAGGTAATGAAAATTACCAAGTGTTTAATACCTCGGTCGGACTCTCCAACCCTCCGACCGCCAGTCCTTAAAACAATATGGTAAGAATTTCTCTAAGTCCTTAGTTTCTTAATCGGTCTCTTCAAATAGTCTGACCTTTTGTCGACTTACCTTAATTCTAAAGTGATCTTGGTTGTAGATTTTACCTCCTTAGTCGGTCTCTTCAAGGCCTCGGTTAGATCCTCAGGTGATCTAACCATTCTTTGTCCGATCAGGTCCTCATGCGACCTAGCTGTTGAACTTATTGTAAAAATGTCTCGGGCCTCAGTTGGATCCTTGAGTGATTCAATCGTTCCCTGACCGTCCAAATCTTCAAATGATTTGGATGTTTGAACTTTGTAGAAATCTTTCAGGCCTCGGTTGGATCCTCAGGTGATCCAACTATTTTTTGGCCAACCAGGTCCTCAGGCGACCTAACTGTTGAACTTGGTTGAAATATTTGAGGTCTTAGTTGGATCCTTAGATGATCCAACCGTTATTTGGCTAACCAGGTCCTCAGGCGACCTGGCTATTGAACTTTGTCAAAATCTTTAAGGCCTTGATTAGACTCTTAGGCGATCCAACCATTCTTTGGCCGACCAGGTCCTCAAGCTACCTGACTGTTGAACTTGTTGTAGAAATCTTTTGGGTCTCGATTGGATCCTTATGTGATCCAACCATTCTTTGGTCGACCAAGTCCTCAGGCGACCTAGCTATTGAACTTTGTTAAAAACTTTGAGAGCTCGGTTGGACCCTTAGGCAATCCAACCATTCTTTGGCCGACTAGGTCCTCAGGCGACCTGACTGTTGAACTTTGTCAAAATCTTTGAGGCCTCGGTTGAATCCTTTTATGATCCACCCGTTCTTTGGCCGACTAGGTCCTCAAGCGACCTGGCTGTTAAACTTTGTCGAAATGTTTGAGGCCTCAGTTGGACCCTCATATGATCCAACAGTTCTTTGAACGACCAGGTCCTCAAACGACCTGGCTGTTTAACTTATTGTAAAAATCTTTCGGGCCTCGATTGGATTCATAGGTGATCTAACTGTTCTTTGGCCTACCAGGTCCTTAGGCGACCTGACTGTTGAACTTTGTAGAAATCTTTCAGGCCTCGGTTGGATCCTTAGAAGATCCAATCATTCTTTGGCTAACCAGGTCCTCAGGCGACCAGGCAGTTGAACTTTGTCAAAATCTTTGAGGCCTCGGTTGGACCATTAGGTGATCCCAACATTCTTTGGCCGACCAGGTCCTCAAGCGACTTGGTTGTTGAATTTTGTAGAAATCTTTCAGGTCTCGGTTGGATCTTTAGGTGATCAAACCGCTCTTTGACTTACCAGGTACTCAGGCGACCTGGCTGTTGAACTTGTTATAAAAACTTTTCGGGTCTCAATTGGATCCTTAGGTGATCCAATCATTTTTTGGCCGACCAAGCCCTCAGGCGACCTGGTTGTTATTTTATTTGTTTTTATAGATGTAGAATTTATGGAGAAAGCATAGAAAGACAATGTATAAAAAAGGATACTTTTATTGTAGTTGTTTACATGCTCCCTTACTGGTAGTATTTTCTAAGATACTTAACATTCCATGCATGTGGAAGTATCTTGCCGGTTGCGTCTTTCAGTCGGTACACCCCAGATCTTACTCAGTCTTCAACATGATAAGGCCCTTCACAGCTCAGTCCCAGTTTTCTCTATCGGGGATCTTTAGTAGCAAGAGAGATCTTCTGGAGGACGAAGTCCCCTATTCTGAATTCTCTCTTTCTGATGTTGTTGTAGTAATATCTCTTCATTCTCTGCTGGTAGACTGCCATTCTGAGAGCTGAGGCTTCTCGGAGCTCGTCTATCTGATCTAATCTCTCTCAGAGAGCTTGGTCATTCTTGTCTTCGTCAAAGATGGTGGTCTAATGGCTTTCTAGATCGATCTCAATTGGGATGACTACCTCACTCCCATAGGCGAGCATGAATGGGGCCTCTCTTGTTGGAGTTTGTACTGTCGTTCGGTATGTTCAAAGGACGTTCGGGAGCTCCTAAGCTCATAGGCCTTTTACTGATTCTAGCTTAGTCTTGATCATTTTCAAGATTATTCTATTGGTCACCTTGACCTGCCCATTAGCTTAAGGGTGGGCAGGGGAGGAGTATTTATTCCAAATGTCCAGTCGACCACAAAACTCTCTGAATCCTTTATTGTCGAATTACTTACCATTATCAGTGATGATACTTTTCAAGATGTCGAACTGATATATGATTGACTTCCATACGAAGTCTATTGCCTTCTTCTCTGTAATCTTTGCCAGTGGCTCTGCTTTCACCTATTTGGTGAAGTAATCGATCGCTAGTATCAAATATTTCACATGACCTCCCCCGATCGGGAACGGTCCTACTATGTTGATTTCCCACTGGGCGAATGGCCATGGGACGGTGATTACAGTGAGCTCATTTGGTGGCTGCCTGCGGTGGTTGCGAATCTCTGGCACTTGTCACACTTCTTGACAAAGCCTTCTGTATCTTTTTGTATTGTGGGCCAATAGTAGCCAACCCTTAGGGTTTTCTTGGATAAGGCCCACCCACCCGAATGATTTCCGCAAATCTCCTCATGTATATCTTTCATTATGTACTTAGATTATTCTTCTGAGATGCATCTTAGGTAGGGTAGTGAGAAGTTGTATTTGTAAAGAATGTCATCGATGAGCACGTACTTGCTCATGCAGTATCTCACCCTTCCGGCATCAATTTTGTTGCTCGGCGGTTGACCACTTCGCAGAAAGTTGATGATGTCTTCTGCCCAGACTATACAGACATATGCCATGCTAACTGTTATTGATGTCTCCTTCTGAGCAATACTCGGTTGGGTCAGATACTCTGTCAATACCCCCTCTACCCATCTACTCCTCGGGAGCAGAGGCGAGCTAAGTGAGATCGTTGGCTCGCTAGTTGTTATCTCTAAAGAAGTGTTTAATTAGGAACTTGTCAAATTTAGCTTTGAGCTCCTCTATGACAATCCTGTAGGATTTCATTCACTCCTCTTGTACTTCGTACTTTCCCTGCACTTGACCAACCACCAATTGTGATTCATTGGGGATTTTGACTTGTTTTTCCCCTATTGCCAGTTCTAGCCTGAGGCGAGCTATGATGGCCTCATATTCTACCTCATTATTGGTCGCTCGGAAACTAAAGTGCATAGTATACTCAAGTGTATATCCTTGTGGGAAGACGAGGACTAGACCAGCACCACTAACAGATTGGTTGGTAGACCCGTCTATGTTTACTGTCCACACCTGTCGATCGTCGAAGATGACCTCAGTCTCTGGATTAGTTGTCGAACGATCAGTTGTCGGTTGAGTTTGCGGCTGCTCGGCAGGAGGAGGCTTGGTTGTGAACTCTGCTATAAAATCTGCCACCGCTTATCCTTTGATGGCTGGTCGTGGTCGATACTGGATGTGGAACTCACCCAACTCCACCGACCACTGAGCCAATCATTTAGAAGTCTCTAGCCTTTGTAGTATTTGCCACGGTGATTGGTCTGTTAATACTACTATGGCGTGGGCTTGAAAGTAGGGGCGCAATCGCCTAGTCGAGATGACTAGGGTGAACGCCAACTGCTCTACCCAAGAATATCTGGACTCTACTCCCTAGAATGCTCAGCTAGTGTAGTAGATGGGCTTCTGAACCCCTACATATTCACAAATGAGGGCCAAACTTACAGCAGTTTTTGAAACTGCTAAGTAGAGTAAGAGCTCCTCTCCAGGCACTATTCGGGAAAGTAGTGGAGGAGTGGTCAGGTAAACCTTGAGGTCGACGAATGCTTGGTCACAGTTCTTTGTCTAGTCGAATGCTTTCTTCCAGACGTTAAAAAATAGGGTGCAGCGGTTGGTCGCCTTTGAAATGAACCTGTTCAGGGCTGCCAACCGACCCATCAACTTCTGTACTTCTTTGACTGTTCTTGGAGATTGCATCTCTAGCACTTATTTAATCTTCTCAGGATTAGCCTCGATCCATCACTTGCTGACCATGAATTCGAAGAATTTGCCTCCCGATACTCTGAATGCGCACTTGGCTGGATTCAACTTCATATTGAAGTTGTGCAGTGCTTGAAAAGTTTATTCGAGGTCTGCGAGGTGGTCAGTGGCTTCTTAGTTTTTGGTCATCATGTCATCGACATAGATCTCGACGCTCCTATCGATTTTCTTTTTAAAGATGAGATTGACCAGATGCTGGTAAGTTGCCTCGGCGTTCTTGAGGCCGAACGACATTACTCGATAGTAGTAAATCCCTCGTTCTGTAATAAAAGAAGTTTTCTCTTGGTCAGCCTCATTCATGAGTACTTGGTGGTATCTTGAGAATGCATCCATGAAGTTGAGGAGTTCATGGCTGCTGGTAAAGTCCACTAGCTGATCGGTCCTAGGAAGAGGATAGATGTCCTTTGGGCAAGCTTGTTCAGGTCAGTGAAGTCTATGCACATTCTTCACTTGCCATTTGACTTCTTCAGCAAGACTACGTTGGCTAGCCAATTAGGATATTTTACTTCCCGAATGAACCCTACCTTTAGTAGTTGGTCAACCTTGACTACTATGACTTCATTCATTTTTTTTGCAAAGATTCGTTGCTTCTGCTTGACTGGCTTATAGAGCCGATCAACACACTAGTGATGTGTGACCACCTCAGAATTGATCCCAGTCATGTCTTCGTGCGTCCAAGCAAAGATAAATCGGTGCCTCTTCAAGAATTGAATTGGTTTGGCCTGAAGGTCAGGGGAAAGAGCTAATCTGATTTGGACTTCTCTGTCGGGCCTACTTTTGTCTATGCTGACTTTGATCAGATCTTCCACTAGTTCTTCTATTCGGACGAGTTATTCGTCTCGAACTTCAATAGTGTCGAGGGTTAGTATTTCCTTGGTCCCTCTGAGAGAGGTGTTGTAGCACTCCCAGGCAGTGGTCTAGTCTGCTCTGAGCTCTGCCACTCCATTCTCGGTCGGATACTTGAGTATGAGATGATAGGTTGAAGTGACAACCTTCAGCTGATTGAGGGTTGGTATCCATATGATGACATTGTAGGTTGAAGGGCAATCTACCACCAAAAAGTTGATCATTCATGTCGTCTGCTTCGGAGTAGAGCTGATCGTAAAGGGCAATTCGATCGACCCTAGTGGCTGTATCTTTTCCCCGGTGAATCCTGCCAAAGGTGACCTGACCGGGTACAGTTTCTCTCGGCCTATATTGAGCTAGTCAAATGCATTGAAGAACAGTATATCGGATGAACTGCCATTGTCCACCAGAATTTTGCGTTAGCAATCCCAAATGATTATTAGCACATATAAAAGTGTTATTAAATTAATAAAATTTTATTTGGTCTTTTAGACCAAGGAAGCAAGGGTTTGGGTTATAGTAACCCATGAAGGAGAAAGTTTTAAACCTAAGAATCTAAGATATTAAGTTCACCTAAACAATATAGGACATTCTCATACCAATACACTTATGAGAAGTGAGTTGATACTAGTGCTTAGATATGTTATATAACCTAGGCATTGGTGGGGTTGTCACGGAAGGAGTTGTGCCGCCTCTGAGTTGAACGAGGTAGGCGTCGCGTTGGTCGACAATTGGGTGAGTGACTAGCAATATCATAATGACTTGTATATTGTGAAAATGTTTAAATACATTTATGAGTATGTGTTGTTATCATATTTTAAATTGCTCATCATGATTATGAAAGAGTTTTGTGAAAGATATTCTGAGCATGAGATGCTTGTATGTGTAAAAAGTTATCTTCTTTAAAATATATTATGTTTTCAAAAAGTACAAAGTTATTGCGGATAATCATCCCGAGTTATTGAGGACATTGTTCAAGTTATTCCAAACTCATGGTAAAGACCAGGGGTCGTCATGTGGATGTTGAACTCCACGAGTGTCGAATTCAGAGAAGATTATGACTTCCTCAGTTTTGGCAGCTTTGTTTGGACGATCAGCCACGTAGAACTCGCTTGACCCCTCGGTCCTTAGTCATCAAAAATTGGTGTTTCTGGAAGAACTACTTTCTCCTCCACCAACGAACCCACCAGAGATCACTCGGACCTCGCTGTAGACATCCCATTTTTTATTAAATCGAACATCGGCCAGTTCACTTAGCCTTCCGATGATGAAAAGTACACCAGTCATGTTCAAAGGAGCTTCTACACGAGTTCGAGAGTCCGAAGAGTCCTTCCAAAGTAACCCGAAACACCCCGATACAACCCGAAACACCCAAAAATACTAAAAACACCCCTCGGTGCCACCACATAGTGCGGCGCCACCCCTAAGTGGCGCACGTCACTTCCCTCCAAACCAACCCACGCCACTTCAAAACTCAATTGCTAGTGTCGCGCCATATCATTTTCAACCCACTAGCCAAGCCATGTCAGAACCCTAAAACTGACCTAAATCGACTTACAACCTGGAGTGGTGCCACCTCAAATGCCACCTCTCACATGGCGCGCGCCACTTCAAAGAAGTCTTGGACGCTAACTCAGCTCCTCGCCCCAAATCTCTATATATAGGACCCCTCCCCACCCCAAAACAAGATCCGAATTTTGAAGAGCACAAAACCTCTGCAGAATTGAACCCCCGATCCTGACTTTTGATATATTCTCAAACTCGAACCCTTTCCAAATTAATTAACTAAGCTAAGCTAATCGAAACTTCACAAAGACTAGTCAATTTTCAGATTCCTTAGCATTTGGAAGGACTCGAAAGACTGGAAGACAGAGCGGAGGACTCCCCGAAGACGTGTCGTACGTGAGGAAAGGCTACGGGAGCAGCTTGAAACTTAGCTCATGGGATATACGGTAGGTTTTCTTGTTACTCATCCTTTTCCTTATTTCCCTCTTATATTCTTCTTTAAAACTTCTTTCATCCGGCAAAATGGGAGGAAGGGGCCGTTGGCCTCCTTCCCCTGGGTTTTCTTTCTTTTATTCTAAATAGTCATCTAAGCAGGTTTTTATTTCAATAGAATCGCATATTAGTTTCTTTTCCTCTTATTAGTCTTTCTTCTTTTCACCAAAATTGTAGAAAATATAATTCTTTTCTTTTCCTCTTCATA
>JAUTBS010396377.1:0-10262 GCA_032361285.1 Aequorea victoria | reverse complement strand
TTTTATTTAATACTGGGTAAATGTTATGTTATTGAAAATAATTGTACTAAGTAATAGCAGTGACAAACATTGATATGGACTTTGAAGTATTTTATAAATGATATTCATTTTCGGGTATTAAAGGTCCGAGAAACTAAATTATGAGGTTAATGTTTGCTATGCATAATGAAAGGAAATATGTAAAAAAAAAAATATGCGATATGATATAAGAAATAAATGGCGAGAACAAAGAGATGTCATTATTATGAGAACTTAAATTCTACAAATAACGTGATTATGAAAGATGGGGTCACTCTTACTGTTAAATACAAGTTCAGATTGGAGGTGGTAGTCTCCAAATGGTTGTGAGTTCTAACCTTAGTTAAGGATATAGAACATAGAATGAGAAGTTATTAACGGTGGATAAGGGGCCGAATTTCTAGGGCCATTGAGTTGTATAGAATTCATTACAAATTAACAATTAATGTTACTCTTGAGAAGATAATAAGTTGGTTAAGCGTTGTGTGGAAATTGACTAGTAAGTAAGAGAGAACTACGAAAGATCATGTAAGATCATTTCGCAAGTAAGAAACATTAAGTTAGATGATTTTTGCTGAGATAGTAAAGGTCGACTCTTGCAAGAGTATAAGAATTGGAACCTCTTTCTTTAAAATACCCTAACAGAGGTGGGTGGTTTTAAAATTAATAATTCTATATCCAAAAAAGTTGTAACCTATTGAGAATTTCTCCTGGTAAGAAAAGATTGAAGACGTTATTGAGAATGGGAACTAAGTGTCTAAGAAATTAGACCATGCTACCGATAAAGTTTGGTTATTGGGTGATGTCGAGGTGAAATATTAAAAAAAAATACTTAATAATGATTAAGAAGAACGGTACACACAAAGGAGAGTGGAAAATGGATAAGATCTTGAAATAAGCCACTCAATGTTTCGCCCACAAAGGCTTTGACGAAACCTATGGTTAAATGACGACATCTACAATAGCTTTGTTCACCTCAAAAAGGAAATCTTTGAGGTAGATAGGAAGATAATTGTGGGAATGGTGAATTTGGAACTAAGTAATCATGTTTGGTCAACACTAGCGTTTTCTGAATTTAGCGTGAGGATAATCAATTAGTGAGTTTTTGTCACATGTAAATGTGAGATGGAACTTTGAAAGTGTGGCTTGCGTTGGAAAGTGATAGTATTGTTCATAGAACAACCTTGTGAAGGTGCATTCGGGAAATATGAGAATGAAGTACGAATAGATGGAAAAGAACTGCTTATGTTCTTTCAACCACGACGATTGAAAGTCACAGAGAAATTGGGAGGAATGAGTACGAGTTTACGTACTAGTCGGAAGGAAAAGGTAGAAACAAATATTATGACGATAAATTACATTGACGATTATAAGACATAGTCACAAAAGGCGTGATAAAGAAGTTGATTTTAATTTTGGAAAAATTTAAGTCTTGAAATCTAGAACGCAGCAGAGAGGTAAGACGATGTCGTATGAAAAGTAAATAAGTTTATTCACAATAAACTAAAAAAATACGAACAAGTAGTTTTCACGTTATGAGTTTACTCTTGAGGAGTAAATAAGGAGTTGAGAGAAAGATGAGTTAAGATTAAAAACACAACGAAGGGTTGTTGAATAACCTTTGCAAGTGGATTGGTCGTGCGATGAATTTAATGTCTCCATATTTTGAATGGGCAACATATGTGGAGTTATGAAATTATCGGGTCTATGAGAAAAAAATCAAATTAAATTCTAAAGACTACGTGGGATGGAGAATGAGGATGTATGGAAGGAGTAACGAAATCTCTTAACATCCGATAGGCTAAAATCTCGGGACGCGGAGGTAGCTAGTCAAACAAGGAGACGCTAAGTAAAAATGAGAATAGAAAAAGTTCAGATTGTTATCAATGTGGAACTTTCGAGCACTCTGTAAAGGAGTGTCCAGTTTCTAAAGAAAATGATAATACATGTTATCGATATGGCAAACCATGACATATAGTTACACCTATATGAGATGAAGTATGAGTTTGAAGCTGAGATGAATGATTTGGAGAAATAAAAAAATAAGGCGTTGAAGTACTTTTTCCCTAAAGAGTATTGGGTACGTCAAAATTTTGAAACGAAATTTCTTTTAAGGAGGGTAGATTGTAACAATCCATGATTTCTTAAACTAAAACACAATTTCATCACACGAGTGTGAGATTAATAATCATCTAAGTAAGGATTCAAGTAAAATTTGAGCATGAAGGATTTAAAGTACGTATGTGAATGGGCTTATGAAATGGATGACAACCCAAAACAATTAACAAAGGTTATGTGACACCCCATTAGTGCTAAGCAAGCACTAAGCGTTATGGAATGACGATTATCGTTCTAAAATTGAGAAACAAAACCCTAAATACAAAGGAAAGAACATGATAAGAGGATTAAAGTGGGCCAAAAAATAGGCTATATTGGAAAGGCTGGAAAGAAATAATGGCAAAGTATGAAAAGAATAAAAGAACATAAGCTCAAAAATTTAGTTTTTAGAATTGGGCTCAAGTAAAGCCTTAAAACAATTAAAGCCCAAAATAAAATTGAACCCAAGTGTTGGGCCAAGAATTAGAGAAGGCCCATATAAGATTATGAAAGCCCAAACTCAAGTTTAGGAGTTTCAAAAACCCAAAGATAAAGGGGCTAAGTTTAGACACAAGAATTAAATCTTGAAAATGGGTTCATTAGGGCTTAAGACTTAATTAAGGCCCAAAAGAAATATTAATTAGGGGTATGGGCCAAAGAAGTTTTTAAGTCCAAAATATAAATATAAATAGGCCAAAGTCTTTTATTTTAAACCCAAAGAATAAAGAGTTAAACCCAAATTAAAGTTTAAGCCCAAATGAGAATTTTTGAGAAAAGGACCAAATGTAATTCTTTCTTCTACAAAAAAGTAAAATAAAATAATATGTATATATATAATAATTTTAAGATTTTCAAAGGAAAGAGAGAGGGATGATGTGATGTTTTGGAATTAAAGAAAAAAAAAATGAAAAAGGAAATGGCATGCACATGGGGTTGTATATAATATTAGTTTTTTTCACTTATTCAAGTCTTTCATCCCCTCAAGAAAAAGCCAATAAAACTCCATGCATGTCTTATATGATAGGATGGGTGGATAGTTGAATGATTAAGATAAGCGGCAAAAATATCTTTTCACTTTTGAAATTTTGTCTATAGAAATGAGCCTCCTCCCAACACTTCAACATTTTTTCTCAAACCACCCCACACTCATTATTTTCGTGCATGAGGATAGGGAGAGAGAGAAGAAGAAGAAGGAGAATGAGAAGAAGGAAGAAGGAAGAAGAAAGAATAAGAAGAAAAAAAAAAGAAGAAAATAAGGAAAATAAGGAAGAAACCAACATCCTTTTGTCTTTCAATAAGGTTCGTGATCCATGAAACTATCTTTTAAATTCTTCTACCCCTCTTAAGTCATGCTTAAATCATGTTCTTGGAGTTTAGAACAAAAGGGAAGCTGATAGAACACACTTAAAAAGAAGAAATGATCTAACTTATGCAATCATTCAAAGATTTTGTTTTAGAGTCTCAAGAAATAAAATGAGTAAAGATGCTTAAAACCTAAAGTAAATTCAATTCTGGAATTTTTGAGGGTATATTAATATGTCTAGAACTTGTATAATTTTTATTGAGATTTAAAATGATGATTTAATACCCCAACCCTAATTTATAATTTTCGGGTATTTAGTGGGAAGATTCAAAGACCACTTTAGAGAATTTTGATTGAATCTAGAACAATCTCATTGAGGTGAGCCACATATCGAAAGAAAAGCCTAATGGTCTATGTTTATCCATAAATTATAAAACTCATTTTTATTGGACTGATTTTGAGCAATTAATATTATCCAAAACAGTGTCTGAAAATGGACTATATTTTTGGTAAAAATAATTATATGTATTTTCAGAAGGCTTTGGGAGTTGATCCCTGCATGCAAAAGTTGCCTACGACCTTACAATAACTAGAAAAAATATTGGGAGAAACTTATAGAGAGGTTTACTAATTTATTTTGAATTTCTAAGTGATGTGGCAAGATTTAGATTTTGGAAAAATCAAAAGAAATGATGTTCTAAGTGGAACAAAGCACATAAGTCTAAGGATTTGAGTTCTTAGCAACTCTAATGAATAATTAACACATACAAGAGTATTATTAATATAATACAAAGTTAATTGGTTCTTTTGACTAAGAGGGCAAAAAGTTAGGTTGTAGGAACCTATGAAGGAGAATATTGTAAGCTTAAAGAATGAAGTCATCTTAAATTCATCTAAGGGACATTAGATGTTCCTATACACATAAACATATGAGAAATGAGTTGATTTATTTCATATACATGGGTGGTTATGAAACCTATGTTTCGGAGGGGTAGCCGCGGACGGAGGAGCGACACCTCAGGCTTAAAAGAGGTGGATCTTAAAATGCTTGAATCAGGTGAGAGTGGATAGTTATATTATAATGAAATGTGATGAATTTTTATTTTTTTCAAATAATTTGATAACATGCTTGATGAATGTACTTTTGAATGTTTCTCAAAAAAAGTTCTCTTGTTATAATGAAATTGATATTTGGTTCACTCAAACGTGGAGCTTATTTTAATAATGAAACTTGATGAGAACATAATAAATCATATTGCATGAATGAATGATGATTTTTCATTTGAGTGTGCCAAGTCTTGTGGGTATCTGTCCCGTGCTTTTGCACTTTATGGGTGTGAGATAGCCTTTATGGCTTTTACCCTTTATGGGTGTGAGATAGTCTTTATGGCTTTTTCCCTTTATGGGTGTGAGATACCCTTTATGACTTTTTTTCTTTATGGGTGTGAGTTGCACCTACCACCGGTGATTAAAGAGTGACCCTTATATCCGTTACTCTAATGTAGTGAGTTGTGATTGAAGTTACGGTACCGTCAGAATTTCTGGTCATGTGATAAATGTAACACCCCTCTTTCTAAAAGATAAATAATTCCACTTGGTATGGGTGGTACAGCTTACCTAACAACATTAAGCATAATATAATAAGGGATGCAATCCGCATTTCCCCAAATAAAAGCATCAACAACCATTCTCATATGTCATGCATACATCCACTAACGGATACTCCATCCCAAAAACCAAAATGGGTAAGCTAGCTATGGGATACTCAATCCCAAACAAAAATCAAGATAAGCAACATATGTTTACTAGTTACAATCCAACTAAATGTATTACATAAAGGTCTTCCTCTTCTCGGTACTAGTTGATCAAAGTCTATCCCGAACTGTAATCTGCAACCACAAGGTTACAGGAGAGTAGGCTTAGCGTAAAATGAAATAAGATATAAAATGTCACTGTCATAAAGTATTTTATATAAAAACAACATCACCCACACATATAAAAAGAATTTCCATAATTCTCAAACATCATACTTTGAAATACATTTACCAAAACATCTTAAACATCAACATCCACGTGTTATAACCCATAAGCATACATATATATAACACCACACCCAACACATGCTTGTAATGCCCAAGTAGTCATTTAACCTCACGACTGGAAATTTCGACGGTACCATTTTCTCACTACAATGCTTCTATTTTAGAGTGGCGTGTAAGAGGGCCACTCATATATAACACTAATGGTAAGTGTATCCACCCACACACGGGGCTTTGTCCACCACTGGACCTCCACCCTCTTAGGGGCAATGCCTTTAAGGCTATCCAAAATTCACACAAGGGCAAGCCTTTAAGGCCATACAACACCCACACAAAGGGTAAAACCTTTAATGGCTATCAGGCACCCACACAAGAGGTCCTCCGGAATGGTTACCCGCTATAACTTGGCATATATAAGCAACACATGCAGCTCAAGATATATTTTTGATCTCATTATTCACATAGAAGCATGCTCACATTTGATAAACAATAAGTGAACTTCATTTGAACACCCAAACATGCTTTTAGAAAAACACCCATGAGATCATCACCAAAACAGATAGTCCAAAACAGATTATAAAACTCATGTTTTTTACATTTCATTTTACATAGGCTAGCCACTCTCACCTTTCACTTGGAAGCTTCACAATTAACCTCCTTGATTACAAGGCAACTCCTCTTCATCAGCGTTCAAACCTCCGGGACCTAGATTACACAATGAACCGTGTATAAGAAATAATTTTATATGATCCCTAACATCTCATGACATGATCTTATGGTTACCCAAAGCCAATAGTTTCCACTGGAAGAAGTTCTACCCTCAACTTAGAGGTTTTCCCACCCTATGATGTTTTGTGAAATCAAAATAAGATATTAAACCTCTTCAATAATCCTTGATATAATTTTAAAGGATAGATATGATCATTAGATATATTTTTTATGAAGAAACCTAAGGCCAAAAGTGGCCACAAAAGCTCAGAAACCAAACAAGAATAAAAAAATTTTGTGCTTTGAGTCGACTCAGGACTGGGTTGGGTCGACTCGCGGTGCTCACAGAGGAGTTTGGGTCGAGACAAGGGCTGAGGCACATCGACTCGTGCTCACTAGTTTGATGTTGGGCCGACTCACCTAACGATTGGGTCGACTCACGCATGTTAAGGTGAAGCTTGAGTCGAGGTATGAGCTGAGGGAAATCGACTAATACACCTAAGTTGGGGTTGGGTCGACTCACATGGTATTTGGGTTGACTCACCTGCGTTGGAACTTGGCTTGGGGTCGATGCATGGGCCAAGACACTTTGACTCACACGCGCTGGCTGAACTTGGGTCGACTCACACAATGCTTGGGTCGACTCACATAGAAGGTCTGGCCTTTGGTCGACACCCACAGATGTCTGAGTCGAATCAAGCCCCCGCTTGTCAAAACTACCAAAAGAAAAACTTCCTGAGTCGACACCCATGGAACTTGGGTCGACTCAGGCCCCCACCTGTCAAAACTACCAAGAGCAAAACTTCCTGAGTCGACACCCATGGAACTTGGGTTGACTTAGGCCCCCGCCTGTCAAAACTACCGAGAGCTAAAAACGTCTGAGTCGACACCCATGGAGCTTGGGTTGACTCAGGCCCTTGTCTGATCAAACTATAGAGGCTAAACATTCATTGGGCCTACACACAAGAGGTCTGGATCGACCCAATTGTCGAAAAACACTTGTGCTCTATTTTTATGTTTTCTCTGAAACTAAGGGGCTGTTTGGGTGAAAAATGTAGTTTCTCCATTTCACTCCAAGCTCAAAAACTCCTACAAACTTATCTCCTCCACTGTTATATCATCCAACACTATAAAATCCCTCATAAAGATCTTTCTACCGAAATTTTTAAAAAGAATCTAGGTTTCTCCCATTAAAGTACACAACTATGGATAAACATGGAGGTCTACAGATGCATGGTCTAGAGCTAAGAAGGACTGAGGAATAAAGAGTCTAGGTTCCATACTTCGTTTAAAGGAGGTATTTCAAGGTGTGACTAATATGAGAGCTTAGAACACGATTCTTACCTCAAAATCTCAAGAACAACTCCAATGGCGGTTTACGCCTTTTCTCTTCTCCTCTTCAGCAAAATGGTGTGGAAACACCTCACTGCTCCAGCTCTAGAACTCTCAAGATTTCACAAGAGCACTTCACTCACTCTTTCTCACGATTCTTCACATAACCGAGGAAGAAACTCTCAGATTTCATAGGGAAGGGAGGTGGGTTTCGGGCTTCTAGAGAGAGAAGAATAGATTTTTTTGGGGGTCTCTCTCTCTTTGTCTGTACTGATGGAAGGATAGAAAAAAGGGGGAACAAGGGTGGCTGTCAGCCCCCAAGTCCTGACATGTTGATTGCCATTCGCATAATGAGCCTCCACTTTAATTAATGTTTTATTCTATCCCATTCTTCACATATTTGGGGATTTAGCAATTAATTTCCCCCATTACTCAAATTAATTAATTGATCAAGGATAATTTATTAATTACCATTCTAAGCTTGATTACCATTAATTATTCTTAAATTTTTATTTAGAAATTACGAGATGTTACAGTAAACGACTACTTGGGTACTGTAGAGAGTGAGTTGGATGATTTGTGTTATATAAAAATGATTGTTAAAAATATATCACTTTGGCGTTGAGCCTACTCATTTCTATTGATTAAAGTATTCAAGTATGAATGCATATGGTTTATTCGAACTATTCTTATGAATGTATGAAATTACTTTTCAATCATGTTTATTGAGAAAGATTGTTTTATGTCTCATTTTATTATAATGCTAAGATCACTCTTCTGTAATCACTTATGATTGCAGATCTTGTTACAGGATAGATGGTCGATCTACCATAGTATGGTTGAGGTCGAAAGACATGTGATGTAAGTATGAGACCTGGATGATGTCATCGAAGAAGAATCTGTTGAAAGAAGAGTAATGACTCTCATTTTTGTTGTTGGGGATTATGTTTCCCATATGGGTCGTATAATAAGTTTGTAGTTGATGTAAGTTTTATTCAAGTCCATTTTGAGAACAAATGAGTGGATGATAGTGATGCGGAATACATCCTTGGTATATTTGTTAAGTTTTTGATCAGGTGAACTTATGCTGCACCACGCCAAGCAGATAAAAGCATCGTCAGGGGAGTGGGTGTGACACATGCATGGTACGTGGAATAGATGTAAAATTATGACGGATTGAGTAGGATGTCACCATTGGTACTGTGGCCGAGTTAAAGGCATGCTTTGGGGTTGGGACCAAATTTCTTACCTGAATGTGAAACCATTAATATGCATGAATATGAATGTAAAGTAAAGAGAGTTCTTATCAGTGCCAATGCAAGTGGTATTTTGTTTTTGTTCAAATTTTTATTTAGATGGAGTAAACTGTTATTTATGATGTTTTTGTTCATTTGAGTTTTATTTTTAATATAGCATTTGAAATTTGTGAAACTCTTTTATGATTTGCATTTTGAAGGCATTTGTATCAATTTCTTAATAGAGTACTGTTTTGGGATTACCATGCCATATAGTTTCAGTTTTAAATTATCATTTTCGGAATGGCTCATTATCTTTGAATGAGTGCAGCAGTTCTGATGGTTGTGTTGTTGGTTTTCTAGGATTATAGCAAAATATCTACAAAATATAGGCCTTCTCATGCAGACGCTGCTTATGACTTCAAGTATGGTGTGAGATCAGTGCAGGTAGTGTCTTTGAAAGTTATAGTCAAAATAGCAATGAAGGTAAACGAATTGCAGTGTCTCTCTTGATTCTGTACTCTGATTTTTGGCTACGGTGGTGGTACGTAAATCTTCAGGTAGAGAAACTATTGGGGAAGTTGCTGCTGGAGCAGGTAGATCTTCCAGAAAAATCTTGTCAATCCTGAGAGTCTGACACTTGGTCGGGTAATAATTTTTTTATTCATTTTGGACCTCATGAACTTGATAAACTGGACCTCGCTCGTCAAGAATTTGTTTCTTACATAGTTTCTTGCTATTAAGTGTTCAATAAATTATTCATACTCTAATTAGATTGATAAACTGGATACATTTTCCACCACCTGATTTCTGGATGAAACCTTAATCCCTCACTGTCCTCTTTTTTTTTGGGTAATTGAAGATATATACGAAACCAAAAATTTACACGTTTGCAAGGGGCATTCTTCAGGATAGTTAAGATCTAACCTACACAATTTACAAAATTTCAAAAACCTCAGCCGAAACCAAGCGAAAGGGCCACAAACATGGGGCAGCATGGTCACAACAATAGTAGGCACACATCAGCAGCAGGTCACAGCAGCTGGGCCAGAAACATGGGGCAAAACTGCAGCAGCTGGGCCACAAACATGGGGCAAAAACTGCAGCAGCATGCCACAAACATAGGCCAGCAGCCATATAGAACCATGCCATGGACAATCCCCATGGCTAGGCAAATTAAAACAAGATGATGACAAATGTGATTCCCAAAAACAACATAACAAAGGCCATAACTATCTAGACCAACAACTGTCACGCCCCATTTTAGGAAATGTGACCGGCCATGGTTCATGGGCATGTGGCCCAACAAATCAAGAAAACCTTAATACTATTAAGCTACTAGATGCTTAATTAATTCAATTTAATTTCCATGCAATGATTATAAAATCTCATTTATTAGCAACTGGGTCAAAAGCCCATAAATCCAATAAGGATGACAAAGGTATCAATAATCCATGTATCAATAATGCTAACAACAGTACAGAGTATGCAGAAGTAATAACAATAGATAATGCATGTCCTAGAGGTCTG
>JAUTBS010396267.1:0-10262 GCA_032361285.1 Aequorea victoria | reverse complement strand
TGTCGACCCAGCTGACCCTTTTTACCCTTAGGGTCGACACTAGCCCTTTAGTGTCGACCCAATTGCTTCTTTTTGACCGGGTGTTGACTCAAACCCCTTTTAGGTCAACCCATTAGCCTTAACAGAGACCAGAATCATTGGGGGTCGACACACAGCCATCTTGGTGTCGACCTAGTGCCCTGTAAACACTTCTATCTTGACCCACTGAACCTGGAACTTAAAAACAATTATGTAAATTAAATGTGTAGGCTCTGTTTGGATGACTGTTTCAACATTTTAAATCATTTAATAGTCACTTAACACATAAATAAATTTTAAAACACTTAGGCCCTGTTTGGGCATCAGTTTAGTTGATAAATTAATTTAATTAAATTAATTGAACTACCAAGAACCTACATGAGAATCATTAAATGGGTTAAGGGACCGTTTGGTAGTTCTAAGTAGTTCTTTAGCTCCGTTTAATATTTTGTATTATTGTATTATATCAGGTTGAGGTTATTTGCATTATCATTACCTAGAGATTAGTTTGGACTTGAGGTGAGTGAATTCTTACTACATATCTTTCAAAATCAATCCCCTTATTTCTCAAAAAATGATATACCTATTTTAAATATTTTCAATTAAACTCTATTATACAAACTCTTTACATAAATGTTTTTACTTATACTTTCATATATA
This sequence comes from Aequorea victoria, assembly GCA_032361285.1. Taxonomy (NCBI): domain Eukaryota; kingdom Metazoa; phylum Cnidaria; class Hydrozoa; order Leptothecata; family Aequoreidae; genus Aequorea; species Aequorea victoria. The sequence continues at coordinate 9,584 of JAUTBS010396267.1, read as the reverse complement.
AATTCTTTACTTAAATGTTTTAAGGAAAAATGTATATTTTTTAATGCTTTAAACAAATTGTATGAAATATCCTTTTGTAAAACCATGGCATAACTAATTTAAAAGATAATGAAAATGAAATTTATTCTTTATTATATACGGTGCGATCATGAGATAGGATTCTTGGGATATGAATAAAGTCCAAGGAATAGTTCTCTACGAAGATGACTTTGGCCAGTTAAGGAACAAAATCGGTTTGAATATCGTATTGACCCTAATTGACTCAACGGTTAAGGAACAGTCCGGGTGTATCCGATGACCTTAACTGGAATCGTGTAGGGAACAAACCCAGGCGCTAACCTGGGTGACTCTATTTTCGATATTGGATCCAATGGCCAAGAGGCCCTGAGTTATGATGTGGCATTGGTACTTGTATGCACAGGCCGTTCCTGTTGCTTAATACATTGATTATTTCCACTCTTGTATGAGCATGTCGCATTTACCATATTATTATGACACTGATGTGATTGAGGACACCTATGATGTCCAGCTTTATGATTTAAAAGGAAAAAGTGATGTATTTTCAAAAAGGAAAAGAAGATGAAATGCAATGAATTAATGGGTTACTTGTGAACCCTTTTTGATATTACTGAATGTACAATGTCATGTTATGATTTCATATACAAACTATTTGTATTCCTTATTTTAGAACTGTATTGTACTATGCATGATTCCATTTACCAGTTTATACTGATGTAGCTCTATAACATTTTCAGGTAGCCTGTGAGATGAGTTCGAGTGATGGACTGTTGCAGGGATCCAAGCCATTGACCTCTAGGACATTTATCATTTTGCTTTCGTATATTATTTAGTATATTTTATCATGGATATTATGACATCACTGTGATGAGACATTGGGCTGTTTGACCCATTTTTGTCAAGTTTGAATAAAATGAATTAATGCATGGAGATTATTCAAGTTTAGCACATAGTTAGCTAATTGTTGATTAAGGCTTACTTGGTTCATTAGGCCAAAGGCCCATGATCTATGGCCCGTCACATTACCCATTTTTGGGGCGTGACAGTCAATGCTGGAAATCAGTTGGCCTCCCAAGGAGAAAGAGGGTCGCATGGGAGGCGGTTGAAAAATTACTCTTTATTGAGAAAATAAATAAACTGATCTAAACTTAAATTGACATATTTAAGTCCTTCAATTTATATTTTATGTCATCGAGCTTGTAGTGTAATATTTGGCTTAGTATTATTTTTTGTGCAGTAACTGGTATCAAGGCATTTAGCGCGAATGATACTAAAAAGGGTAAAAAAAGAAGAAAAATGTGCAAATTGGCAAAATGACCGAACACAACATAGGTCATCCAGACGCCCGTGGACAAAAATGTTCGGACATGATTCATAGCATCCGGATGCTCGAGTGCTGATTCAGATTTATAATCTAGAAATTTTAAATTATGTTGAGGTGGCAGCTAATGGGTATGAATAGAAGAGAATAGGCTCATTATTAGGGTTGTGAAATTCTAGGGTTGAGAAGACGGCGACTAGGAGCAACGAAGTGGAGAGACGACGGAGAAAGCAATGACAGGAATGACAGTTAGATCTGTGATATCTTCGTCTTTACCAACAATGCGTGGCTAATCTTCTCTCTCCTAGGGTTTGAATGAAATACTAGCCAAGTAATTAGGAAATTGTATTTAGTTTACATGTCAAACATTTGTATAACTCGGGTTGTTAATTTGTTAATCAATTAGAGTTTATTCTTTATTTTTGCTTTTGTTGTCATTTTATATGATTATGATGATGAAGTTATACATTGATGTTGTTTTCTATGAATATGATTGAGACGTGAGATAAATTATGCTACGAAAAGATGGATCGTGCCGAAATCATTGAGGACGATCCGTGCTTTTCGAAGATAGTCTATGCCAGGTGTTTAATCATATGTATCCTCTTGTTGATTCTGTTACGGCTTATAGCTAAAATGAATCTTGGTTGAATTAAATGGATGGATATTTATATTAAATACATTTTCATAATTGTGACGCTAGGGTGGATTCCTAACCCTAGGTGACCTTCTTTTTTATTAGAAATCAAACCTTTGTTTTTAATTATTTCTAATTTAGTTAATTAATCACAATACCTTTTTGTTTGAATTAGATTGAAAATTACTCAATAGGCAATACAACATAACCTTTTTATTCCTGTTGAAACGATACTTGGTCTTAACCGCTATTTTATGGAGTAGTAGTTGCTACTTAGAGATTATAAATTATTTTTGGTGTAAAAAACGATCGACCAAATTTTTGTTTATTTTGATAATTAATTTTTTTTTAATTCTTAGTTAGATTAAATTATTTGTTCTAAATTTATTTTTATTGTTGGTTTGTGAACAGGACATTGATTATTACTAGGGGCATAGAAGTTTGTAGTGCAAAGTGAGACGTCTCATTCCTAAAACAATTACTGTGAGTTTATTAATTAGTAATATTTTACTATCATGTATTAGGGTGTTCATAGTTTAGCATTTTGGGTTTTGTGTTCTTGCATGCATGATAGTAGGTCTTGTTATCCTGACTTAGTTCGAGTTGATTTAAAAATTGAACAGACCTTTAAGACAAACTGAGCATTCTCCCATCGTCTTAGAATGATTAATTGATTCATATCGAAGACATAGATCCGCAAGAATCATAGGTTAGACAATTGAGAGAGTATTATACTACATCTGCTTACACATCCTTAACATGCATTATGCTGCTTGATGTTGTAGCTGCACACTATGAGATTAAGTCTAGTACTATACAAATGCTCCCATCATTTTATGGACTTAATAATGAGGACCCTTACCAAAACTTAGATGAATTCTTAGAAGTATGCTCAACTATTGTGTCTTTTCCTATTTTTCTTTAAAGATAAAGTCAAATATTGGCTCAATTCTTTGACGAAAATTATAATTACGACTTGGGCACAACTACAACATGAATTCCTAAAGAAGTATATTTCCACAGAAAAAATTAACTAGGTCCGGCAAGCCATCACTAGTTTTTTACAAATTGATGTTAAGTAATTTCATGAAACTTGAGAAATACATAAGGACCTCATCAGAAAGTGTCCCCACCATGTTGTGCCTAAATGGCAGCAAGTACAGTATTTTTATGATTGTTTGTCATCTCAACACCGTCACATGATAGATGCCTCGTGTGCGGGGATTTTCATAATGAAAAATGAGGATGAGGCATAGAGATTATTTAAAATTTTGAGTGAAAATTTCTAGCATCATGTCTCCGCTTCTCGAGGTGAGAGGAGTGTGTCGACTAGTACACCCAAGTAAGGTGGGGTGTATGAGATTGGTCATTCCACTTATCTTTGTCTTAAAGTTGATGCCCTGACCCAAAAGATAGATAATATGTTCTTTGTACGGAAGATCTCTAATTCTCATTCTTCTCAGCCTCCTATTTTTAAGGATGCATGTTCTTTGTGTGCGAGCCTAGCTCACGTAGTGAGTGAGTGTCATTTAACTTCTTAATTTTCTGAATTAATTTATGAACAAGTTAATACGGCTCAAGATTTTTTTAGACCGAAAAATGACTATTTCTCTAATACTTATAACCCATGGTGGAGAAATCACTCTAACTTGTCTTGAAAATCACAAGTTTCAGACATTCCTTTTGCTCCACCTTCTCAGTCATCTTATCTTGACATGAGTAATCCTATTGTTTTCTGATCTATAGCACAACAACCAACAATCTCACCATCCTTCAAGAAACTCTGCATTTGAGGATAAGATGTTGCAAGCCCTTCAAGGACTTGAGGCTAACACACAGCTACTACATTCCCACCTTTAATCTATATCTAAGCTAGAAACCCAAATTGGATAACTAGCTAGTGCTCTGAACTAAACAGAGGATGGAAACTGCCTAACAAACTTCTGAATAATCCTAGGGCATAATTTGAGATATACGGTTCGCAAGCTAATGATACATTTCACGAGCAAGCGAAAATGGTAATTATCCTTAGGAACGGGCGAAAGGTAGAGACTAGGCATGAGGGGGACACTAGAAAAAAAGAGAAAGTATGTCGGCAACCCCGAGAGTTCTGGGGTTAACAAAGAATCTCCTTCAGAGGAGGGCACCCCTCTTGATCTTTTTATTCTACTTCCATCTTCAGGGGCACCTTCTTATGTGCCAAAGGCTCCCTTTCCATCTTGCCTATCTTCACCATCTCCTTTTGGCAAGAAGGGAGGCATAATGGAGGATATGCTTGAAGCCTCCAAGCAGATAAAAATTAACCTCCCTCTTCTAGATGCTATAAAGTATGTTCCTTCTTATACAAGATTCCTTAAGGACCTCTGTACTCAAAATAATAAGTCTATAACACATGTGTCACAAAAAGTCCTTCTCATTGACCAAATTAACTCTATCTTTCTTCACGACACTTCTCCTAAGCTTAAGGATCATGGTACTCCTACTATTTCATGTGTCATAGAAGACCATTTCATTGATCGTGCTTTGCTAGACTTAGGGGCTAGTGTTAACTTGTTGCCTTACTCAGTGTATGAGAAATTTGGATTGGAAGAGTTAAAGCCTACGACGGTCACCTTGCAACTTGCAAACCAATCCTTCAAGGTGCCGCATGGCACAGTAGAGGATGTCTTGATCAAGGTAGATAAGTTTCTTTTTTCTGTTGATTTCATACTTTTAGACACTAAGCCGGTGCACAACTTTAGGAAACAAACTCCAATCATTCTCAGCCGACCATTTTTAGGTATGGCTAATGCATACATTAATTGTTGAACCGGAGTGATGGATGTCTCTGTTGGAAATGTGAAAGTAAGGCTCAATGTGTTTGCCTCTCAATAGCCTCAAAGAAAGGAGGTAATGCCTGCGGGCGATCAACTTCTGATATAGCGCATTTGATGTAGGCAAGCAACTTCTGGAACAACGTCTGTAATGCTGGTAAGCAACTTTTGAGATAATGTCTATAATGCTGGCAAGCAACTTCTGAGGTAATGTATTTGATGCGGGTGAGCAACTTCTGAGGTAATGCCTTTAATGTGAGCTTGCAACCTTTTGAAGGTTATACCTTTAATGTCGGCAGACAATTTTTGAAGATTATACTTTTAATGCGGGTGAGCAACTTTTGAGATTATACCTTTAATGCTGGTAGACAACTTTTTGAGATTATACCTTTAATGCGGGTAGATAACTTTTTTAGAGTATACTTTTAATACGAGTAGGCAACTTTTTGAGATTTTACCTTTAACGCCAATAGACAACTTTTTAAGATTTTACCTTTAATGTCGATAGGAATTTTTTTGAGATTATACCTTTAATGCCGGTAGGTAACTTTTTGAGATGATGCCTTTAATGTCGATGGGAAAATTCTTGAGATAAACTTTTTTTGTTTTGTTAAAGTGATATTTGAGAAACCTTTTAGGCTGCCAACTATTTTGACATTTTTTTTTATTTTCTTGAGAGAGCTTTTATGGCGGGTGAGCCGCTTTGAAGAGAAGTTTTCTAAAAGAGCCTTTAAGGCGGACGAGCTATTTTGAGTAAATTTTTTATTAAGGGAGCCTTTAAGTCGGGCGAGCCACATTGTAGAGAATCTTTCTAAAATAGCCTTTTTAGGCAGGTGAGCCACTTCGATGAAAGTTTCTTTTAGCTTTTAAGGCGGGTAAGCCACTTTGAAGCGAATTTTAGAAAAAAATTATGAGAGAACCTTTAAGGCGGGCAAGCCATTTGGAAAAGATTTTCTGAAAGAGAGCCTGTAAGGTGGACAAGCTATTTTTATGTCAAAAGACAACTTAAAAACACTCATAACATAACAAACACAATAGACATATATTGAGTATTAGATACTGCAAATGACCAACTCATTACGATGCTAAGCGGTAGATTGGGTTAATGTCCTTCTTAGATTTAGCAAATTTCTCACGATGGTGGTGATACTCAATCAACCATTTCTTTTGACCATGGATGCCTCTAAGAATCACGAGTAAAGCGACACCAAAGGGGTGACTGAACTTTTTCTTCTTGAAAATAAAAAAAACATATGAGAGACACGAACAAAAATGTTTTTATGAAATAAAAATGACTTTTTAATGAATAAACACTCTTCTTGGAATAAGAAAAGGATTTTTGAATTGAAAAATATTTTTATGAAATAAAAATGATTTTAAATGAATAAAACTCTTCTTTGGGATAGTAAAATATTTTTTAGATAAAAAAAGTTTTTGTTGAAAGAAAAGTGATTTTTAGAATAGTAAATCAATTTTTAGAATAAAAATTAGTTTTGATTATAAAATGAATTTCTAATCAATTAAAATGATTTTTAAAAAATAAATGGTTTTAAATCCAAAGAAGATCATTTTTCTCAAAAAAGATAAAAAAACCTTAACAGTTCCCTCTGCAGGACTTGGGAAATTTTCAAATATTTTTTTTATGATTTCTTTCAAAATCAGGATAAAACTTTAAAAATGTAATTTTTAACAAGGCTTTCTTTATTTCTGGTCATCTGTTGAAAGAATCTAATAGTACTCTGATTGCCTTAGTGTCAAAGGTTCCCAACCACTCATCCATTGCTAAGTTTTGGCCTATCTCTTGTTTCTACTCCACTTATAAATGCATTGTCAAGATTATTGCCAATAGGGTTAAATAAGTCCTTTCCTTGTCAATCGACTTTTGTTAAGGGGAGAAGGATAGCGGATAGTATCTTTTTATACCAAGAATTGCTGAGAGATTATCATAAGTCACCTCTTGGCCCTAGATGCGCACTGAAGGTGAATATTATGAAGGCGTATGATAATGTAAGGTGGAATTTCATGATTGATGCCCTCCTGGTTCTGGTTTCCTTGATAGGATCGTGCATTGAAATAAGTAATGCATCACATCTCCAAGCTATTCAGTTAGCATCAATAGTGAGCTCAATAAATTTTTTCAAGGTAAAAAAGGCCTTAGGCAGGGGGACCCTCTCTCTATCAATATATCTTTGTCATTGCAATGGAAGTATTGGCTTGCTTAATGACTAAATGCACTAAGGAGGTTTCATTTCAGTATCATTGGAGGTGTAGGAGGAATGAGCTTATTAGCTTGAGTTATGCAGATGATCTGATGATATTCGCTAAAGCTAACACTCTGTCTATTAGAGTCATTAAAAGTACTCTCGTAGAATTCCAAGGTATGTGTGGTTTATATCCTAGCCCCCAGAAGAGTGATGTCTTCTTCTCTGGGGTTGATGAGACATCTAAAGCTAACATTCTAGATATTTTAGACTTCAGGGAAGTTTCTCTTCCTGTAAGATATCTAAGTGTTCCCTTTGTTACCTCTAGGTTAGCTTATAAAGATTATAAGCCGCTTATTGTGAGAATCACCAAAAGAATTCAGCCTTGGACCAATAAGTTCGTATCCTATGCTGGTAGAATTCAATTGATTAAATTTGTGGTATTCTCCATGCAAGTGTTTTGGTCCTCTCTGTTTATTCTCCCAAAAAAAGTTGTTAAGCAGATTGAAGGGATCTTGAGAGCTTTTCTTTGGTCATGTGTGGAGATGAAGTCAACTGCTTGTAAGGTGTCTTGGTCTCAGGTATGTTAACGAAAAAAGGAAGGTGGACTTGGTATTAAATCTTTGTTAATCTGGAAAAAAGTTGCGATTGCCAAGCACATCTCATTCTTGTTAACTGGGAGAAGTGTTTCCCTCTGGTGCATTTGGGTTAAATCCAATTTGTTGAAAGGTAGGAGTTTTTGGGCTACCAAGATCCCTCAACTTGAGTCCTGGTGCTGGAGGAAGTTATTGCAATTAAGGGATGAGGGTGGACCTTTCATTAGGCACCAAATTGGCAATGGTTAGTCCATTTTTCTATGGCATGACCCTTGGCACCCTTGGCACCCTTGGGGTCCCATTGAGATGGTGAGGGGTTCTAGAATTATTTATGATTCTGGCCTGGTAAAATATACAAAGGTTCATGAACTGATTGATGGGATGAAGTGAAAGTGGCCGGTCTCACAATCCATTAATTTAATAGAGTTAAAATGTGATGTTCCCCATTCGATGAGACCAGATGCACCCAAGGTTGATAAGATTGTATGGCCTAGGTGCCTAAATGGGTTATTGTCTATCAATTCCTTTTAGAATAAGCTTAGATTCCCAAGTCTGAAGATCCTCTGGTTCTCCCTTATTTGGCTTAAAAAGCATATTTTCATAGTTTAGCTTCATTTTATGGTTGGCCTTTAGAGGTCGGTTGTCTACTGGGGATCGCCTTCGTACTTTTGGTATCATAGGCGACTTTGGGTGTTGTTTATGTGAGGAGGTTTGGAGTCCCATGATCACATATTCTTTAGATGCCCTTTTGCCAAGTATGTCTGGGATGGAGTTATGGCTCTATATAAAGTTAATTGGGTATGTGTGTCTTGGGAGGAGTGGAGGCCCTTTCTAATAAGAGAGCTAATGGGGGTCTCCTTTACTCATACTATTAGGAAATTGACTCTTTCTTCTTCTATATATGCTCTATGGATGGAAATGAATCTTAAGAAGTGTGTGTTGTCCCAAAAATTAACTCAAAGGGGGGTTGAATGGGTTGTTCGACAAACTTAAAATCTTTTTTAAAAAACTCTTTTGAAAGTAAAAATTAAATGACATCTAGAATAAGAGAGCTGAAAAATAAAGAGTTTAAGAGAAAAGAAGATACAACCAGATTTATAGTGGTTCGGTCTTCTTGACCTAGTCCACTCCCCAAGCACTTTGGGAATTCAAATTCCACTAAGTCGGATTCTTCAATAGGACGAATCGAAACCTCTTTACAATTGGATTCTCTGGGTGAATCGAAACCACCTTCTTTTAAGGCAAAGAGTAACCGAAATTTAGTGGTAGAAGTTGTAGAGGATTATATCCTTGTGTGAGATGAATACAACACTCAATAACTCTTTTACAATGATTGATCTTTCACTCTCAAATAGAATATACAATAAATGAGAGGAGTGATAAGACATAGATTTGAAGAATATTGGAGATACATCAGTAAATGAGGGCTTTAATGAATGAGCTTTAGTTATTTGCAAATATCTTAGTGAATAATAAATTTCTTCAGTAGTTGATCCTTCAAACTTCAATGTTTATATAGATCATGGAAAGAGAGAGCCGTTGGAGGCATTTAATGGCGAATTAAATGCTGAAAATTAACCGTTGAGAGCTTTAGCGATTTTGAAATCCCGCGCTAGTGTTGACACAAAGTGTCCTGGTGTCGACACATTTGTCTTCTGGTAGCTGAGGGGTCGACTCTGCTGGTCTTGGTGTCGACACTTTTTGTAAAATTCGTGAAAATTTTAAATTTTAAAATATATTTAATTGATGAATAATTTAATTAGCTAAGTAATAAATGAATTAGTTAAATTAATTAAAAATATGAGCTTATGAAATTTAGTGGATTAAAATTTATTTAATTCTTATTATTTGAGTTGTAGTTATTAAATTAATTAATTAACTAAAATTAAAATTTAGAACTAAATTAAGTAAAGATAAAATGAAATAAGAAACAAATAAAACAAAGAAGGAAAAATAAAATAAAAGAAAGAATAATAGATAGGATGCTAATTGTTCCTA
>JAUTBS010396156.1:0-10265 GCA_032361285.1 Aequorea victoria | reverse complement strand
CATTTTCTAAGATAGATTTCTTTATCTGTATATATATATATATATGCGATTACAGTATGAATAAATATCAAGAAATTCAATCCTAATTTTCTTTTGTATGTATCTTCATTTGAATGTTATTGATTCATCTTGTAGAAAAGGATTCGAACAGTTACATATATGGGAAAAAAGCAATTTTTTGTTTGTAAAACAATACCCTATAAAAAGTAGGTTGAGACGTTCTCCTTGCCTTTTGGTCATATGTAAACAAATTACTATTGTAGAATAGGCTCTCTATAAAATAATTTTAAATTTTCTTTTTTTGCATTTTTGTTATTTCTGAATAATATGTTGGGCTTGTTAGAATTCTCCGTTATCAAAAAAAGAAATATTGACAAAAGATATTTTTTTAATCAATAATATTTTTTATTTTTAAATGTGAATTTATCTTTTAAATCTAATGAAACACATAAGTACTATACTATTACCATCATTTTCAGCACTACTACCACCTTCTACCACACCACTACCTCAACCCTCATCATTCCCATCCCAACCACAACCATCCACACCCCCGGCAACATGTTGCAAAATAGATTTATGAAGAATGTATTTTAGCTAATTTTGAAACTAAAATTAGAGGGGTTATATATATTATTTTTGTATGAATTCAAGATAAAATTTGTTCACCTCTATGTGATGATTAATCTTGTATATTTACTTGTTCAAAATTATTTATGGGTGAATGAAAAAATTGACTTCAAAGTGGATTATATACGACATAAAAGGTTCCTTCCTAACCAAAGTAGGATAAGCCAACTTTGAATTTGGGTTTAAACTCCAAGAAGCACTCAAGTTTTGTGGGGGGGAGGACCTACCCAAGTGTGAATTTGGGCTGGATTCAAAACCCCACGCACACGCCGCAGCCCATCCGACCTGACCCCCGCAAGTCACAAGTCTTGGGTCTGTTCTTGGGTTTGGGCTTGAAAGATAATATGATATATTATTTTTTTACAGAAAACATATTTAATATTTTTATTATTTAAATTTTCAAAATATTATCGTTTTGTTGCCGTTGGTTTCAAACGGTTCAGAGTTCACAAAAATGCAACCCTTCCTCCGAACCGGTGGCCATCGATTCAGTTTAGTGGAACTATTGTTGCGGCATTGTTGGTGTTGGTTCGGAACTTTTTGAACCAATACTTCCTCACCTATAAAAAGAGGCATTTAGGTCATTTGTTTTCAATTCCAGAATTCTCTCTCTTCTCCTTTTCTTCTCTACAATACTCTGTATAAGTATTTTGTCCATTCTGAGAATGCTGCAAGCACGATATTAGTTCGCCGGACTTTCAGATTGTTGTGCTGCTTCTGGAATGGTAAAGATTGTTGTATCTTGGGAGACATACGTCGTTCAACCCATAAGTACCGAAGCGATGACAAATTTTATTTTAAGAAGATTGTGTCAAACACAAGTCTCGATCTAAATCAAAATTTAAATTTATTTTATTTATGGGTTATTTTGTAGTATAATACACGTCAGATTGTAACAACAATCTTAAGACAAAATTAATTTTCCTACAATCTGTTGTGTTGTTATATTATTTTAAGTATATTCAGAATTTTAATTTTTTGATTCTTTATAAAATAGAAATAATGGCTAGTGAAGTGAGAATATTACTATTGCTCATACTTCTATCGTTGCTTCTGTGCTACTGACTGTTACTACAGCAGTACTGGTAAACCATATAGAAAAGATGAAAAAGTTCAATGAAATTGAGTTTGAGAGATGACAACAGAATATGTTGTTCTATCTTATAACGCTAAATTTGGCACGATTTCCCCGTGAAGATGCTCCTACTTTGATAGAAAATGAGACTAACAGACAAGTGGATGTTGCGATAGATGCATAAAAATATGCAAATTTTCTGTGTCGGAACTACATTCTCAACGGATTAAATAACACATTTTACAACATGTATAGTCCGATCAAGACGACAAAAGAACTTTGGGAATCTTTGAACGGGAAATATAAGACGAAAGATGTTGGTACGAAGAAGTTCAACGTTGGCAGATTTCTCGATTATAAGATGGTGGATTCCAATACCGTTGTCAGATAAGTTCAAGATCTCCAACTGATTCAGCGTGATATTAATGCAGAATGTATGTCTTTAAGTGAATCTTTTCAGGTTCCTCCGTTCATTGACAAATTATCATCATGCTGGAAAGATTTCAAAAATTAATTGAAGCATAAGTGTAAGGAGATATAATTAGAAGAAGTCATTGTGAGGCTGAGGATAAAGGAAGACAATCGTGGTTTTGAAAAGAAATCTGAAATGGAGTCTGAGACAAATATTGTGGAACAAGCACCCAAGATTATCAACAATAAGAGAAAGCATGTCGATGATAAAGGTAAAGACAACATGAGGTTCAAGTTCTACGAAAAGTTCTACATCTGTGAGAAACTCGGGTATCGTGCAAAGAATTATCGCAACAAACACAATAACCAAGGAAATTCTAAGAAGAAACCTCCCCATGTCAATATGACCAAAGTGGACAACCTTTCTACTAGAGTTGATGACATAAATCTCTCCGCAGTGGTGTCTGAAGCAATATGGTTGGGAATCCCAAAGAATGGTCGGTGGCAACTAGCGTCACACACCACATTTATTCAGACAAAAGGATGTTCTCGACTTATCAAGTGGTGGATAATGGAAAAGGTAACTCCTCAACCTCCCAGGTTAAAGAATAAGGAAATGTGATACTGAAGATGACTTTAGGAAAAGAACTCACTCTCAACAATGTGTTGCATGTGTCAAACATTTGCAAAAACTTAATTCCTAGTTCTTTGTTAAGCAAGAATGATTTCAGGCTAGTTTTTGATTGTGATAAATTTATACTTACTAAAAGTAGGATGTACGTAGGCAAGGGGTATATGAGCAATGGGCTCTTTAAGATGAATGTAATGACTGTTGTACCAACAATTGCCATTAATAAGAATATCACTTCTTCTGCTTATATTCTCGAGTCCTCTAATTTATGGTATGGTAGATTAGGACATATTAATTATAATTCTTTGCGAAGATTAATTAACTTGAATTGTTTGTCAAAGTTTGAAAATAATCCTAGTCATAAATGTAAAATTTGTGTTGAGGTAAAATTCATTAAAGCTTCTTTTCATTCAATTGAACGAAGTACCGAATCACTAGATTTAATTCATAATGATATATGTGATTTTAAATCTTTACAAATCCGAGAAAAAAAAAATATTTTATTACTTTTATTGATGATAACACTAGATATTGTTATGTCAATTTGCTTAGAAGTAAAGATGAAACCTTCAAAATATTTATATATTACAAGAATGAGGTTGAAAATTAACTTGACAACAATATCAAGATTCTGATAAGTAATAGAGGTGGTGAATATGAATCACCTTTTGATGAGTTTTGTTCACAACATGAAATTATCGATCAAACAACTTTACCTTATTCACCACAGCAAAACAGGATTGTTGAACGGAGGAATAGAATCTTAAAAGATATGATGAATGCAATATTCATTAGTTTTGGTTTACCTCAGAACTTTCGGGGGAAACTTTGCTTTATGCTAATTACATTCTTAATAAGATACCCAACAAGAAGACTAATAAGACACCTATAAATTATGAAAAGGTCAACAGTGTACCTAAAATTCTTAAGAGTGTGGGGGTATTTGGCTAAAGTAGCAGTGCCTACACCTAAGAGGTCAAAATTGAGACCTAAACCCATTGATTGTGTATTCATCAGCTATGCATGTTCAATTTATGATTCACAAATCTAAAATTATAGATATGCATGTTAACACTATTATTGAGTCAATGAATGCAGTATTCTTTAAACATGTATTTCCTTGCAATTCAGGACAAGTGTCAAGTTCTGTGAAAACAATTTATGATACTACTCAAAGTAGTAATTATGATCAAAACCAAGATCAAGAAGGAAATGATAACGACGAACTTAGACGTAGTAACAGACTAAAACGTTAAAATCTTTTGGTCCATATTTTCTAACGTATTTGTTAAAAAATGACCCTCGAACTTTTAAGAAGGCAATGTCCAGTCCTGAAGCAACTTTGTGGAAAGAGGTCGTAAACAATAAAGTTAAATCCATCTTACAAAATCATACATGGTAACTAGTGGATCTTCCACTAGGGTGTAAACTACTTGGATATAAATAGATATTCAAGAAAAAGATGAAATCACAAGGTTCAATTGACAACTATAAAACAAGACTTTTGGTCAGAGGTTATAGACAAAATGAAGACATTGACTACATTGACATTTATAATCACGAGTTCCAAGGATAACGTCCATATGCATGCATATATCTATTGTTGTATTGTATAATCTAGAAATACATCAAATGGATGTGAAAATAACATTCTTGAATGGTGATTTAAATGAAGAGATTTATATGGAACAACCAAAAAAACTTTTAGTTATAGGAAGAGAAAATAAAATTTGTAAACTAGATAAATCTCTTTATGGGTTAAAGCAAGCGCCTAAGTGTAGACACCCTATTTTGACCTGGCATAATGCACTGACTTATCGGTTAGCTCTGCCCGCTGATGAAATACGTTTCCAAGAATAAGAATAGCTTCCAGCAAGATCAAATCGACAATAGAGTCGCTGAAGTTATAACTTCCTTCAAACCTATCTCTGGTTCAAATGGTTTTCAACCAACATTTCTCAAACACCTTTTTATCATCTATTGAACCTTATTTTCAATGAAAACATTCTTTAAACATATTGTTTGAACCTTTTAGTAGTCATTTCAAAGTTTGGGTAAGTCCTTTTTGCTTTCTGTAGACACCCCATTTTGACCGGACATGATGCACAGGCTTCTGTCTGGCCCTGCCCGATGATGAAAATATTTCCAAGAACAATGATAGATTTTAACAAGATCAAATCAAAATGAGAGTCACCCAAAGTTATGTTTCTTTTGAAACCCTCATTCGTTTCGAGCGATTTTCAATAAATCATTTTTAAAAGTCATCTACCTATCCTTCGAATCTTATTTCCAACCAAAATAACTTCAAAAAAAAATATTTTAAAAACCTTTTGTTTACATTTCAAAAGTTTGGGTGCACCCTATTTACCTTCCTGGAAGGCCCCCTTTGCGTTTTGATTGATCTTTTGACAAACCTCCTTCAAAAGTCGTTTAATCACCCATAAAATCTTGTTTTCAATCAAATCAACTTCAAAACATGTGTTTTAGATCCATTAGTTTATGCTTTCAAAGTTTGAGTGAGCCCTTGTCACTTCTTGGGATACCCAAAACCCCGCAAAATATAAAACTGACCTGCGAAATCCTATTTAAAGAAAGTGTTCTCGAATCAGAAGGAGCTAAGTATACTCAAGCAGCATGAATGAGAAGAGTACATGAATAACAAGAGAGTGAAGAAGGAATAGATGGTTTCTAACTTCAAAACCTAAATGTCAATAATTGTTTGAATCTTTATTTTCCCATTCTTTCTTAACCCTGAACCTGGCCTACATTACTGTCCAAAAGAAAAAATCCTTTCCGACTGAAAGTCTTGGCTTAGAAATGAGAATACCAGACTGCCATGACCCATTCCCAAATAAAGGATCATGATCGGATAGTGAATTAAATTCACCCAAGGACTTCACTTATATATGGTTTAGGGACTTTGTTGTACATACATTTGAAGTTGTGCTATTAAAATATACATAGACATACATCCATATTACAACCCACAATTTGGGTTGAAAAACACAACGATCATTACTATATTTGTTTAACTATATAACATATAGAAACAAAACTATATCGAAGATCTACTCTTCATCTAGGTTCATTGTCCTAAAAATATATAAACACAACAACGTAAGCTAGAAGCTCATGTGAGAGTACTGATACACGGATTACTAGATTAATCATGAGATATTATTTGTAAAACTATACTTTTATTATAGCATATAATCTCAATCCACAATCATTAACATATACATTTGAACATGCATCAATACTTTGGATTTCAACATAATCAAGCATTAGAAAATGCTATTATTCACTACTAGAAAAAAGAAAAAGTAATTTTTACCTTGAACTTTTTTGCAACGATACTAATACTGACGCAAAAAGTCATTATTTACGACGATAAATAGTGCTGAAGTAAAAAAAGTCACTATTTACGATGACATTGTGATGGTCGCAAATGGTTAAACGCGAAAAAGCATTATTTATGATGGCACTTTAACAGTCGCAAATGCTTAAACGCGAAAAAGTATTATTTACGACGGCATTTTGACGGTCGTAAATGCTTAGACGAAAAAAATTATTATTTGCGACCGCATGATTCTAGTTGAATGATCTTTTAATTTTTTCTTATTTTTAATATTTGAATAAATTAGATATATTTATATGAATTTTGAAATAATTGACTTAATGATTCATTTTAATTTTGTTCAAAATAAAGCTAATCAACTTAGGTATTTGATTATTTTTATTAATGTCTCAATAACAATTTATTAAATTATTTTTTGTTAGTCAATTTATTTTAATATTTTTTATTTTTAAATTTCTCATATCCAGATAAATAAAAAAGTAAAAACATTTTATCACATTTTTTTAAAAATAAAATAAAATAGCACAATACATTTTACGATGGCAAAATAGCCGTCTCAAAAACCCTAGTCATAAAGAAAAAGTATTTACTGTTAAAATAATTTACTAAAAGACATCATTGCGAGACAAATGAAATCAAAATGACACAGGTTTGATTAAGAATACTCATTAATTTTTGATAACCGTAATTTCATTATAACCCTAATTTTATTATACACATCTTGCAGTCGTCGCCTCTCATCCACATCTCAGCGTTCATCTCGATCGTCTCATTCCTTACCCTCCCTCAGCCAGCGCCCTTGTCTGCACCGTCGTCCTGCTCCTCCGTCGCCTTGGTCTGCACCGCCACCTCCGTTGTCTTGCTTTGCCGTCACCTTGGTCTGCACCGCCATCGCCCTGGTCTGCTCTACAGCCTCCATCATCCTATTCCGCCGTTGCCCTGGTCTGCTCCTTCATTGCTCTACTTCGCCGCTTCTGTCTTCTTGCTCTGCTGTCGCCTTGGTTTGCATCGCAGTCGCCATGGTCTGCTCTTTCGTTGCTCTGCTCTGCCGCCTCCATCGTCGTGCTCCACCGTCAGACTTAACTTCCTCAATCTCTTTAAATCCAATTGGTAGAAATTCCTAATTACTTATTGTTGGTGTCTGAATCTGAATGGTTTCCCGTGATTGGCTTTGTGTTCGGCGTGCCCCCGAAGTTCTGGCCGAGATTTCCCTGTCACCTTCCCGTGATCGACTTTGTGTTCGGTGTGCCCTCAAGGCTCTGACCGAGCTCTTCCTTTTGGTCTCCCATGATCGGCTTCGTGTTCGGCGTGCCGAGCTGTCCTTGTTGGTCTCCCGTGATCGGGTTCGTGTCTAGCGTGCCGAGCTGTCCCTCGTCCCTGTTCGCCGATTGAGATCCTAGAAAATATTAGAACATAAGCACCGGTGGGATGCCGATTTATTGTTCTCCGATACTTAAATCAGTGGATAGGCTATAGAATATAAGTGTAGAATGTAGAGACTGTATGTAGAATGTAGAAGTGTGTAGAAATTAGCATACCAGTCGTCCCTTTGGAGAGAAGGGGGGGGGGGGCTAGGGAAAATTGGCAAATCCAACACCATAGATCTTGGCGAAGAAGGTGCTCACATGGAGTGGACTGTGCTTGGCATAAGCTTTCTCGTCCAGATGAAAGTTTCAATAAATTATTTTGGAGATATCATATAGGGAGCCATTCAACATGAAAAGATCGTTGGAGAATAGGATAAATTTGTTGTCATCGTAGACGTTGTTGAGCAATAATTCTCCTAGTGTGATTTACACCACTGTGTTCCAATACCGTGCGACAGTTCTCTCCGACTCTCGACTCACCACAAGTGGCCTCAACCAGATATGTTATTTTCTCCCTCCCTCTCATCCTCTCTCTTTAGATCCCGCAATTTGTAAATCCTAAGTTGTTTTCATCATGGCGAAGAAGGTGCTCATATTGTAAAATTCGAAAAATTATTTAATTTTGAAATTTTTAGTTAATAATTAAATTGGTTGGTTAAAGTATATTAAGTAAATTAAATTAACTATCTAAGACTTGATCAAATAAAGTGATAAGATATCTAATTAAAATAAATTAAATTAAATAATTAAATAAAATTAGTTAACTAAATTAACTGATTAATAATGTGATTAATAGAAATAATGATTATTCAAAAAATTAATTAATTTAATAAATTGATTCGTCAACTTCAATTTAAAATTAGAAATTCGGAAATTCGAGTTATTAATTTCAAAAATTAAAAATCAATTTTTGGGAAGAAATAATTAATTGGGTAGAAAAATTTTAAATTAGAAAAAGAAAAATCAGATTTTTCTTATGGGATGAATGTTGCAGATTTTGAATTTGGAAATTTGTTAATGGTTGAGATAATTATGGAATTATTCCTAATTTTGCTCCTTATGAATCTCCCCATTCCCTCCTTATTATATGCAACTATCCCTCAATTTCCTCTCACGTACTCCCCTTTCTCTCATTCAATCTCCAGCTCTCTCTCTATCTCCTTCTTCTTGCAAGTCTCTTTCTTCTTTAACCTCTTCCCCATCCAGCCATCCCTCTGCTACATCACACACACACCTGCTGCACCACCACGAGCGTTGCTGCACCACCTCGCACCGCCGCTGACCGCCGCCATCGTCGAAATCATCATCTTCGTCGGTTGGTGCACTTTCTTTCTCTTCAGGTCTTCTTTTCATATAATCTATTACATGTATATATATATATATATAAATCAGGTTTTATATATATAATGAATAGATTAGAAATATATTAATTTATTAGGTTTCATGTTTAGAATTGAGAAAGAATCACATTCATGGATATACAGAATATACATATATGAGCAAGATTAATATATATCTATATGTATATATATGTGTTTATACATGAGAATAGAAATCAAGTTTTATGTTGTTTTTGTTGAAACATTTGTTGAAAACATGTTAGACAACATCTATAATACTTAAAAACACAATCTTTGATGAAATTAATGAAAAATGGATCAAAAACTCGACTGTCCAGAAGCTTGGTTTGTACATGCGGTGGGTTTGCGTTCGGACGGACCGCCCCTGCATCCGAACGGATTACGCCAGTAGTCGATTTCTCAGTTCTGTGGTTTTGCGTCCGGACGCGCCACCCTCGGCATCCGGACGGAAACGTTCAGTAGCCAGATGTTGGTGTTTTGGCTCTATTCTGTTTAAGGGCTTGTTTGGCTAACTTAACTGAGCTAATTAATGATATTATTAATTATGGAATCATGTTTTAAAATAAGTTAATTTATTAAAAACATTGTTGGATGATAGAATTATAATAAGTTATAATTAATTTATAATTATACCCAATAAATCAAAAAATATTATAAATTAATTTTTAAAATGATTAAAAAGTGTCGTTTGGGGCATCAGTTTAAATAACACTTTTTATTAAAGAATAAACTAATTAAATCCCAAACAAAGAATTAAAATCCTAACTAGCGGGAAAGGGCTCCTTTAGGTAGTTAGACGTTGTTTAGTACTTGTTGTTTATGTTAGTTATACATCTTGTTATTCAGGTTGACGTAGATCACCTTTTACTTTCATTTCACTTATTCTTCACACATCAGGTGAGTGACTGTACGCTACGTATTTTCAATTAAAATTCCCATTTCCCCTAAATGTTTTAAGTTAAATTTTATGTATGTTCAAAATTCCTTTCAACTGTAATGTATGACATGTATTAGTTTTATTCAAATATCATGATAGAAATTCTTTGAGTGCAATAAAACATAATATTTATTCATCTATTAGTGCGATATTGTTGTCATGTTGGGACTTTATAAAAGTCTAGGGGAGAGTCCTCTACGGAGGTGACTCTGGCCGACAGAGAAGAGACCGGTTTGATTCTGTGGTGACTCTAGTCGCTCAACGGTTCATGAGATAGTCTGGGGTTTTCGGTGACCTAAACTGGAATCGTCAGTGGGAAGAGACTCAGGCGCCATCCTGTAGTGACCCATGTTCGATGTTAGATCCAATGGGCCGAGGCAGCCTTGAGACATATATGTGTTGGCATTGATTATTATTATTGTTACCCAGCGTAGATACCCCATTTTTGATTAAACCGAATATCGGCCGGTTATTGTACCCTTCCGATGATGAAAA
>JAUTBS010396155.1:0-17434 GCA_032361285.1 Aequorea victoria | reverse complement strand
TGCCTTTTTGTTTATCATATAAGTGCAATAGGAAGAAATTAATAAGAAGAAATTTAAAAAGAGGCCATTAAGTTAAATAGTTGCCAATCAACCTATTCACCCCCCCTCTAGGTTGTTCATATACGGACCAACACTTCTTCTTCTTCTTTTTTCTTTTTCTCCCTTTCTTTTTTTACTCAGGTCCACCGAATGGGAGATTTGTAGAGAGAGAGAGTGGGAGAGTAGGAAATAAAAGGTTTGGAAGGCTTAAAAGAGGGGTTTTATTTATAGGAGCAATTTTCTTAATTTTTTTATTTTTCTTTAATTCAATTAATTAGTCTTTCAAGACTTTAATCAATTGATGGTTGAGTGAGAAGTCTTCCAAAAGAGGACTATATGACATGGAAGACTAGAGGTCTTGTTTGGAAAAAAAAAATTATGAGATTAAGAGTTTTCTAGAAAAAATGCATTTTTGCTACTAATCTTTCTTTGGCTAATTTCTTTTCACTAATTTAGTTTTTCATGTATTTCTATCTTTTTGAGGTATATTTATGTATATAATTATCTCCTAAAATTAATTAATTAGGATGAAAGAAGAGGCAGAGTGCAAAATTTAAGTTGCTTGCAAAGTTGGATAAAAGTCACATCACAACTTCTCTCATTTTTTCTTTTATTTCCTTTTTCTCAAAAATTGTCAAATCAAGACTTCCCTCATGGGGAATTTCGTCCAAGGGTTATTTGGGAGCTGAATTTTATTTATTTTATTAATTAGGAAATTATATGGGATCCATTTTGATGTTTGATTAAAATTTAGACATTTTTTGTGATTTCAAAGACTTACTTTCTTAATTGGGTTTTAAATTAATAAATTGAGCTCTATAATTTAATTTGGACTCATTAATTTAATTTATGAGACTTTGGGCTTGAACTTTTATGTTGGACTCTGGCCCAAAATTTTATGTTTGGATTGTGATCTAGATGACCAAATATTGTTCTTCAAACTTAATTTTAAATTTTTTATGTTCTAAGTTCAAGACTTCATTTACTTAGTCACTTTTAGTATTGATCCTTTAATTAATACTATTAGGATTTATAAGAATTTAATTTCTAGGTTTAGAACAGTTCGTAAATCAATTAGGGTAAAATTACGCCTATGTTAAAGTGTAAGAAAAACTCGGGTCTTTATAACCTACCCCCCTTATAAAAAAATTTATCCTCGAAATTTAAGGTGTTACTCCGACTTCTTATAATTGCGTCAAACTATGCGCCTAACGTGTTCATCCTAAGTTGAACTTACCGACTTTTGGTAAGGCCATAAAATTCGCATAGGTTATAACACTTCGACACATTTAATCTTTGTTGATCCCCTGATCTTGTATCGACTTTTTTTTATAAGACTTGTCATGTTTATTTCTCTATAATAAAAGATGTGGAGAAAATGAGGTATATCATTTCATGACTTATCTGAAACAAAACTAAAGGAAAAGCTTATCCTTATTATGGTCAAGCGGTAAATTGTAACGCCCCAAAAATCTGGTTCGTTATGAGACATAATTATAGTAAATAAGGTTATTCTACTAACAACCATTCCACACCATTTGATATTTAAAGATATGATAATAGTAAGTTGCGTTTTTGCGCACTGCATGCCCTGTTTTAATATTACAATCCAACAAAAACTTAAAGCAGATTACATAACAGGTGATAACAAAATAAGTAAAAGTATTCAACATTTGATCGACCAAGTGAGCCACGGCTCAACGTATTCCTCTTCTTGCTCCTTCGGTATCGACTTTTCCTTAAAACCTGGCATGAAGCGCCATGACCTGCGAAGCCCAGAAAGAATCTCCCGAACCCAACATTTGTAATACTTAAATATATACAACAAGATATAACAGAATATGACATGCGGAAATGCTGAAAACTTGATTTACGACCAGGACTCCTTTACGCTGAAAGGATCCGACTAAACACAACAACCACCCAAACTCGAACAATTGAAAACCTAAACTTAAGCAAATTAGGCCGCCAGACAGTCAGATACAATCCCCCATAGTAGCGCCATGATTCCGAAAAGGTTACATACTCACCGGATCATGCAGAACCCGGATAGAACCGATCTGAAACACCCACCTTTCCACACCATGAGTCATAGCCGAGTGACATACTCAACTAGCTCATGAATTCCCAAGGACGACGGGGTCCAGCCAGGTGAAAACACCCCATTACCACCGACCGTAATGAGTCCCTGACTGCTGCGCTAAGGTTTTAGTTCGACATGGTGCACCACAAGACACGATACTCATCAAATGGTTATAACATAGAAAGGAAACCACCCTCTCCATCACAAAACGAAAATCCAGGTCACATCCACGTGAACTTGACAACAACAACACAAGGTTCAACCGTAAACAACCTACCCGAGCCAGACACAAGGTGAACACCCCACCCAAGACCCAGTCCATGCATGAGAGATGCCATAACATAAGTTGAGATCATAAAATAGATATTCTAGCCATAAACATATAGTTAAACTCATGGGCGATGCTTAAACAAGTAACAAACAAGACTTAAGATAATTAGAACATTAAACACTTGAGTTCTCAGAACATAATGTATTTCCAGAATCTGCCACAAGGGTTCTAAAATACTTTCAAAATACTAAAAATCACTTAAAAATTAAGAACATTTACCGAGAGCTAAATAAAGATATTATCTACATGTTTCATGAAGGGACCAGACACTGGTTGTACACGAAAAGGGGTCTAACAATTAGTACAACAGAGGCTCTTGAAATAAGGACATGTTTGCAAAAATTGGTATATCTCGACATATACTCAATGAAATTAACGTCTGTAAAAAGGGGATGAAACTAGACTCAAGTATCTATCTCTGGATATGTGGATTATCATAAGGGGATGTTTTTAGAAATAGGTATGAGGGTTCAAGGTGAGCTCTGATTCCGCCTCTCTGTCACAGAAGTTTCTAAATTGTCAAAGGGGTTCAAAAATACATTTTGTGGCCTAACCAAAACTCACACAAGCTTAATACACCTTAACAAAGCTCTGGTAAAAATAGAGTTTTAATTAGGGCTTGTTTGGTTCACACAAAAATTGTTTGAAGAGCTTAATTAATATTCTGTTATTCTCTGTTTTACACAATCTTATTAAATCATCTGCATCTCCTATTTCTACATAACAAAGGCATGTTTCAACACATCATAACAACATCATACAAGCATAATAAGGTTCATAACTAGTTTCTACATTATTTGTTCTTCATTTTTGGTTCTTTTAAAAGTTCCATAGAACAAGGTTTTAAACAACATTCATTGTTCCAAGTCCTTTGTTCATCTTTTATTATTTTTGTTCACTAACTTTTATCTTATAGAAGAATGGATTTAAGAACATGATATTAGGAAAGAAATAAAAGGTTCATAAAGATCCTTACTTAGTGTTTCTTGGGTTTGAAGGTTGGATTTGGCTTTAGTGTTAGCTTTCCTTTTCTTCCTCTTCTTCTTCTTCTTCTCCTTTTTTTTTCTTTTTCTTTTTCTCTTCCTTCTTCCCTTGGGGCTGCCGAGCACTATGAGAGGTAGAGAGAGAGTGGGTATTCTGGAAATGAAATGAAAGAAAGGTTGGGAACTGGCTTGATATTTATAGGCTCAAAATTTTTAATTTTAAGAATTAAATTAAATTATTTAATTAGTCATTCAATGAACTATTGGATGACTTAATTTGGCTAAAAAATCAACCAAAGAGGTACTCTAAATAGTTTATGGGAATTTAGTCTCATGATGAGGATTTGGAAAAAAAAATACATTAATTTTTTTTTGGGTAGTTTTCTCTCACAATTTAATTATTCTATGTATTTTTATCTTTTTGAAATATATTTATGTGTATAATAATCTCCCACAATAATTTAGTTAGTGTAGAAAATGAATTAAAATACCAAACAACCCTTACTTATTAAATAAGTAAACATTCCATCCAATCTTTCTCTTAATTTTTCATTTTCTAAAATAAAACAAAATTAGTCACATCATCCATCTCACATAGACAAGCTGTCGGCCAAGGGTGTTTTAGGCAATGCATAATTATGTGATTTTCTAATTTTCATAATTTTAAGAATTAATGTGGGTCCCATTTTATCTTTAATTAAATTTTAGGCTTTTTATGCAATTTTCAATACTTAATTTATGAAATGGATAAAATTTATTTAATTGGGCTTTAGAAATAAAATTTAATTTATTGATTTAATTAATGAGTTCATGGGCTTGAATTTCTATATTGGACTTTAATCCAAAATTTCAAGTCTTGATTGTGATCTAGGTGATCGAATTTAGTTTTTCAAACTTAACTTGATCTTAATTAAGTTCTAAACTTAAGTTTCTATTTACTTGAAAATTGTTGGTATTGAACTCTTCTTCAACACTATGAGGGTTTATGTAGTTCGAATTGTAGGGTTTGAGCATTCGTTAGGCCAATTAGGGTAAAATTGTGCCTAGGTTAAAGTGTCGGCGAAAAATGGGTCTTTACATCAGGAGGAACAGATCTATGCCAAATCGGAACGAAAACGTCTCAAAAAGTCAACACCAGCCGATCTAATGGACGTTGGTGTCGCTGGAATAGATCTGTCTCAGATCTATGTACGTGGGAAAAAGGACTTCCAGCGATGATGATGGCATTGTTGGCATCGCCAGAGCAGCGCCCCTCTCTTTCTCTATCGCAGCTGCGATGGAGGCCGGCAAGTAGCTATGCCGCCAGTGAGCTCAAAGAGATCGAAGGATCGACGATAGTGGTAGTGGTGGACGCTGGTGACCTCTCTCCCGTGGTCTCTCTCTCTCGATCGTTCTCTCTCGGTGGTCTTCTCCCTCTCGGTGGTCCTCTCTCTCTCTCGTCAGAGTAAAAGTGGTCGGAGGTGGTGCGACGGTGGGACGGACGCCGGCGATGGTGTCGGTGAACGGCAAGTTCATCGCCGGTGGGAGGAAGAAAAACCCGAAGACGATGAAAGAAAAATAATGGGATGGTCTGTGTTTTGTTGGGTGAAAGAGTTGGTTTTTAAACAAAGAAAAAAAGATTCCCTCTTTAATAAACAAAGAATTTATTTATTTTATATACATATTTTTTTTATATTAAGAATCTTGTCTATAGGTGGTAGGTGGTTGGTGCACGTTGAATAATATTAATAATATAATATGTATTATTACTTAATTATTTGTCCATAAGACAATTAAGTCCTTTTATTTCAACAAGAAATTTATGGTCTCAACAATCATGCTATGTACATTGAAATAAAATTTCTGTATTCCCAAATTATTTTCGAAAGGAAAAGTATATGTTTTAAATTCTTTTATGTTACTGTATGAATTGCTCTTGTAAAATCATGGTACAAATATTTTATTTTTTTATCTATTATGACGCGATCATGTGACTTCTTTTAGGATCATGTGAAAAGTGCAGGGATAGACCTCTACGGAGGTGACTCTGAACAATTAGGAAATAGACCTAGCCCAGAGACTGAGGTGACCTTAGTTGCTCAATGGTTTAAGAGATAACCCAGAGTTTTCGGTGACCTACACTGGATCGTCTTAGGAAAAAGGCCCAAATGCCACCCTGTGATGACTCTATGTTCGATGTTAGATCCAACGGGCCGAGGCTGCCCCGAGTACTATATTTACTGGCATTTTACATCCAGGTTGTTCCTGTGGTTGTTGTTGATGGTTTCCCACACACATATTGATGATCATATCATTATACCATTATTGATATTTGATGCCCTGATTATATTGTTGGCATTTTTATGCGCGGATTATATTATTGACATGTTTATGTCCTGAGATTGTTGTGGACACCTCTAAGGTCTAGTTTGAGATATATGTTGGTGACTCGTCATGATATCGAGATCATGAGAAAAAATATAGATATTTTGTTAAATAATAAATGATGGATTGTGTTATCACCCTTTTTATTATACCGTGTATCTTTTTCCATGATTATGTTGAAATACAAAACTACTTTGAATCCCATGCTTTGAAAAATATATTATTATGCATGTTTCTATTCACCAGTTTTAGCTGACGTTGTAATTACACATTTTAGGTAACCAGTGATGAAGCTAGATGATGGACTCGGTAGTTTCAGAAGATTTAAGAATAAGACCTTTTAGAATATGCATTCGCTTCCGCATTAAATAAAATGTTATTTGATTATGAGTTGTTGAGACAACATATTGTTGAGATATAATGGGTTGTTTGTCCCACATTGATTATTATAGATTTTAATTGATTAAATCCCATGTATTTTAATATCTTTTAGCATATTGTTAGCTAATACTATGAATAAGAGTTTCTTAGTTTATTGGGTCAAAGCTCATGATCCATGAATGGTCACCTTTTCTGAATTGGAGAGTGACAAGATTGGTATCAGAAAAAAAGTTTAAAATATTGCATCATATCATTAGTAGAGGTCCAGATCCCTAGAGTTCTATGTATGAGTTCTTGTAGTAGTTGATTGAGCATTATCTTATATATGTTCTTATCCTAAATTGATCATTAGTAATATGGCTTGCCCAAGACATAATGTGAGTTCTAGGTATGCGACTAGAGAGGATGCACGAGAGGAGCATACCCATAGCACTACTCCAGTAGCCCCAGATGTTACAGAAACTCCAGTGGCTCCAACAACCCCAGCTATTCCGGTAGCACCAGATATTCCAGAAGCCTCAGCTGTCTCAGTTGCTGAGGGAGCTCTTTAGGCTCTCCAAGCCTTAATGAGCATGATTATTGGGAAAAAATCTCAACCAATGGTAGTTAGCGCAGACAGATCTATGAGCTTGGATAAAGGCTCAGTATTCGAGAAGTTCTTGAAAGCGCACCCTCTGACCTTTAAGGGGTCAATCAATCTAGATGATGTAGAAACATAGAAGCTACGCATATAGAAGGTTTTTGAACGATTGGGTGTTGCACAGATGAACATAAGGTATCGTTGGCAACCTATGTGTTGGAAGGACAAGCTGAACATTGGTGGTGCATGAGAAAGCGTCAATATGAAGGAAGAGAACGTGAGCTCATCTAGATGAAATTCCTAGCATGGTTCGATGATAAGTATTATCTGGTAGCTATCAAGAAGCAGAAACAAGTGGAGTTCCTTATGCTAGAACAAAAGAGAATGTTAGTGGTGGAATACGAGGTAAAGTTTGATGAGTTGTCCAGGTTCACGCCACAATATTTTGTTAAAGAGATTCGAAAAGAGGTTTACGTCCAGCTATTCATAGTAGGGTTTCACTGGTCGAGGCGAAAACATTGTCAGAATTGGTGACCAATGCTCTTTTAACAGAAAAGAGTTTGGATAATGCGCAGAAGAGCAAATAACTACAATCTAAGAGGTTTAGAGATTCGAAGCCAAGTAATTCTGGAGGCAATAATACTACCAAGAAAACTTACACACAAACCCAGCCACAGACTCGAACTAATGGGAATGCAAGATAGTAGACCCGAAATCCATGAAACTGATGTGGACAATTCCATTCTCATCAATATTATTGCAATGGTACACCGAAGAAATGTTTGAATTATGGAAACACGGGTCACATACTCCCGAATTGTAAAAATAAGAGGACATGAGAAAAATAGGCACAACAGTTATTTCAGAATTATAGTTCGCCTGCACGAAATGGTGAGCCAGCTCAATGTCAGTATAATCGTCAAGGAGATCAAAAATAGCCTACTTAGAACAGGGCACCAGGTATGGGTGCAGTTACTCAGGGACGTGTTTTTGCTCTTACTCGAGAAGAGGCAAAGACTTCACCAGCTATGGTGCAAGGTACTATTATTATATCATATGTTCCTGTTAGAACTCTTATAGATTCTAATTCTACGCATTCTTTTGCTTCACCTCAGTTCATGCATCGTTTATCGGCTAAGGTAGAATCTTTAGATGTATATCTTTTTATGTCCACTCCGGTTGGGGACACAGTATTGCTACATGAGATATGTCATTTGGGAGTAGTAGAGTTGGATGGTAGAATGTTGCCGATAGATCTCATATCTCTAGCTATTCATTACTTTGATGTCATCTTGGGCATGGATTGGATTTTTAAATATCATGTGACCGTTGATTGCTATTACAAGAGGTTAGTTTTCAATATACCTGGGCAACCTATGTTCTTCTTTCAGTGAGAAGTAAAAGGGTTTATTTCTACCTTTCATGCAAATCGGATGTTGAGGAAGAGTTGTGAGGGCCTTTTAGCTTGTGTTGTAGTCACTAAAGTGCCAACGATGGAATTGGATGAGCTTCCTATTGTAAGGAAGTTCCTAAATGTCTTCCCAGAAGATTTACCTAGTATTTCTCCTGATCGTGAGATTGAGTTCATGATCGACCTTCTGTCTGGTACTATGCCTACCTCTAAGGCACCGTACAGGATGACACCCATGAAGCTAAGGGAGTTCCAGGCACAATTATAAGAGTTGTTGGATAAAGGTTTTATTAGACCTAGTGTGTCATCGTGGGGAGCTCCAATTTTGTTTGTGTAGAAAAATGATAGTTCTATGCGGCTGTGCATTGACTATAGGGAGTTGAATAAGGTACTGTCAAGAATAGGTACCCCTGTCGCGCGTTAATGATTTGTTTGATCAGTTGCAAGGAGCTCAAGTGTTCTCCAAGATTGACTTGCGGTCTGGTTATCACCAACTAAAAGTCAAGGAAGCGGACATTTTGAATACGGCTTTCAGGACTCGTTATGGCCATTACGAGTTTTTCGTCATGCCATTTGGTTTGACTAATGCTCCAGCAGTATTTATGGATTTGATGAATCGGATTTTCAAATTCCAGTTAGTTCATTTCGTAGTAGTGTTCATTAATGATATCTTAATCTATTCTAAAAGTAAGGAGGAGCATGAAGAACATTTACGAGAAATTTTTTAGACTACTAGGGAGAAGAGATTGTATGCTAAGTTTAGCAAGTATGAATTCTGGTTGGACAGTGTATCATTTCTTGGCCATGTGGTTAGTAAAAATGGAGTATCTGTGAACAGCAGTAAGGTAGAGATTATTGTTGATTGGCCACAACCGACGTCAGTGACTCAGATACGTAGTTTCTTGGGACTAGCGGGCTATTATCGACGGTTCGTGAAAAGGTTTTCTCGTATTGTCCTACCGCTTACTAGCCTTACTCAGAAAGGAGTGAAGTATGAATGGACGGATAAATGTGAGCATAATTTTCAGGAGCTTAAGCAAAGGTTGACTTCGGCACCAATTCTGGCACTACCAACGGAGAGCGGTAATTTTGTGATATATACAGTGATGCGTCGTATCAAGGTTTGGGTTGTGTTTTGATGTAGTATGGTAAGGTGATAGCTTACGCTTCTCGCCAATTAAAGATTCATGAGAAGAATTACTCCACTCATGATCTGGAGTTGGCAGCTATTATTTTTGAGAAGCGTAATTGGAGACCAAGGCTATTACCAAACTCTTTTCTAATAATTCCTCTCATGAATCTTTAATTGGCGAGACGCATAAGGTATTATCTTACATGTTGCATCAGAACAGAACCCAAACCTTGATGCGACGCATCACTGTAAATCACAAAATTACCGTCCTCCATTGGTAATGCCAGAACCAGTGCCAAAGTCAACCTTTGCTTAAGCTCCTAAAAACTATGCTGACATTTTTTTGCCCATTCATATTTCACTCCTTTCTTAGTAAGGCTGGTAAGCGGTAGAGAAATACGAGAAAACCCTTCCACGAACCGTCGATAGTAACTTGCCATTCCCAAAAAACTACGTATCTCAGTTACTGACGTCGGACATGGCCAATCGACAATAGCTTCTACCGCGCTGCTGTCTACAGATACTCCATTCTTACTGACCACATGGCCAAGAAATGATACATTGTCTAACCAAAACTCACACTTACTAAACTTAGCATACAATCTCTTCTCTCTGAGAGTTCAAAAAATTATCCTCAAATGCTCTTCATGTTCTTCCTTATTTTTAGAATACATGAAGATATCATCAATGAACACCACTACAAAACAATCCAACTGGGATTGGAAAACCCTATTCACCAAATCCATAAATGTTGTTGGGGCATTAGTCAAACCAAATGGCATGACTAAGAACTCATAGTGGCCATAGCGAGTCCTGAAAGTTGTCTTCGAAATGTTCACCTCCTTGACTTTTAGTTGGTGATAATAAGACCGTAAGTTAATCTTGGAGAACACTTGAGCTCCTTGCAACTGATCAAAAAAATCATCTATACGCGGCAGTGGGCACCTATTCTTGATAGTAACCTTATTCAGTTTCCTGTAGTCGATGCACAACCGTATAGAACCATCATTTTTCTTCACAAACAACACTGGAGCTCCCCACGATAAAATAATGGGTCTAATGAAACCTTTAACCAACATCTCTTGCAACTATACCTGTAACTCCCTTAGTTCCAAGGGTGCCATCCTGTACGGCGCCTTAGAGATAGGCATAGTACCAGGCAGAAGATCTATCATGAACTCAATCTCCCGATCAGGAGAAAAATTAGGTAAATCTTATGGAAAGACATCCGAAAATTCTTTTACAATAGGAAGCTCATCCAATTTCATCTCAGGTACCTTGGTGCCTACAACACAAGCCAAAAGGCCTTCACCTCACAACTCTTCCTCAACATCCGATTCGCATGAAGGGAAGACAATCTCACATCTCCTTGAAAGAAGAACTTCAGTTACCCGGGTATATTGAAAACTACCCTATTGTAATAGCAATCAACGGTCGCATGATATTTAAAGAGCCAATCCATGCCAAAGATGACATCAAATTCACGAATGGCTAGCGATATAAGGTCTACCGGCAACATCTTATCATCCAAATCCACTACCCCAAAATGATATACCTCATACAACAATATTGTATCCCCAACAGGAGTGGACACAGAAAGACATACATCCAAAGGTTTTACCATAACAGATAAATTATGCAAGAACATAGGTAAAGAAAAAGAATGCATAGAACCAGAATCAATAAGAGCTCTAGCAGGAATAGATGATATGATAATAGTACCTTGCACCACAGATGGTGAAGCCTCTGCCTCCTCGTGAGTAAGATCAAAAACACGTCCCTGAGTAACTGCACCCTGACCTTATGCCCTATTATACGTCGGTTGTCTTTGATCTCCTTGACGATTATACTGGCCTTGAGCTGTCCCACTATTACGTGCAGGCGGCCTATGATTCTGAAATGACTGTTGAGTCATTTGTTCTCCTGTCCCTTTACTTTTGCAATAAGTGGGCATATGTCCCGTTTTACCACAATTGAAGCACGTCTTTGGTGTACCATCGCAATAATGTCCACGAGAATGGACCTGTCCACATTGGTTACATGGATTCTAGGTTTGTTGTTTCGTATCTCCACCAGTCTGCGTCCGTGGATGGTTTTGTGTATAACTCTTCTTGGTAGGATTGCCTCCAAAATTATTCCATGTTGGTTTCGAGTCTCTAAACCTCTTAGGTTGCAGCTCTCTGTTCTTCTGTGCATCATTCAAACTCTTTTCTGCTGAAAGAGTCTTGGTCACCAACACTAATTAAAGTCTTCTCCACTTGTCTTTATGTGTGGTGTAGCTTACAAAGGGGCAGATCACAAGTGCTAGAAGTTTGAAAGTTTTGGAATGCAGCTGTGTGCATCTTTGTAAGAAATGTTTGAAGCATACCCATAAGTGCTTATCCATAGTGGAGAAATTCTCAAAAGTAGTTTGAGGAGTGAATGTAGACTAGGATAGTCGAACCACTATAAATCTACGGTGTCATCCTCTCTCTAACTCTTTATCTCCATTCTCTTGCTTTTGTATATCTGCATATATTTCTTGCTTATTGTTAGTTGTTTTAAATATTTTTTAAAACACATGTGATCGTTAAAAGATCATATTCACCCCCTCCCCCTCTAAGGTCATTCTTTAGTTAACATCCATCACACCCCAATTTCTTAGAATATCAAGAGCGACGTTATAATATATTTTTGCAGAAAACTTAATAAAATTACCCATCCATTCAAAAGATCGTACGAAAAAATTTAAAAATATTACATCACAAGTTCAACACTTAACATAAAAGAGACAAAAAAATAAAAAATTATTCAACGGTGCAAAAAGTAAACTTAGAAATTAAGTTAGACATAATTAAGTAATCCACGGCCCTTGTTGCATGTCCTAATGATTTTTTGCATTCTCATAAGTTACTTCGGGATCTGACATAAAATGTCATGAGTTGCAAAACCTAGAGGAAACATAATCAAAAAATAACAAGATTCTAGCATAACACACATCCATCTTTCTATAGAAACAACACAATAAAGGTAGTAAAGTACAGAACATATGAGGATTGTACTCTCATTACTTTTAAATCATATGTTTGTTATCTAAGTGATTCTATGATCCATTTACCAAAATGGACCGTTCAATCCCAGATCACATAGATATGGACACATCGGTTGATCAACACACTTCTTGCAGTTGGGATGTCATCTTAGTTGAGTTTCTTACTCGACAATAATATTCCCGAGACAATGGCGTAGAAAAAAAATAATAACAACAACCACTAACAAACATAAGTGAACCATCTAGTTCAATCGCCAACTGACCCACCAATACATCAAAAACTACCTCAAGTAATAATTCAAAACCATTGTCATTCTTGGGTTTGCGTATCAACTCATCAATTAGCCCGGGAACTCATCCGTTCTAACAATTTCTCATAAACTTAACCGTACAATCTTATTATCGGGTATTTTTTCATTCAATCATTTAAATTATTTTTCTCTTCATAAACTTAGTGAAATGAAACCCATAACCCAACCTAACGATGAAATTTAACTATCATTTCATGAACATAGTATAAGTAAATAATTATTCAAGTGTTAGACATGGTACATTCGAATAATTTTAACTAAATATATTACCAACAATGAGCATGTCACATCAATTAAGTATATTCTAGAAACTAACAATATATTTGACATGATACATTTTATAAGAAATAATTAAACATGTGATAATTAGTGAACATATCACTTAAATTAATAATCAAGCATCAGAATACATTTTTTCTAACTTAAAATCAAAATAGTGTTTAAAGACAGATTTTCAGATTTATGTACCTTAAGAAAAATAGAAAATCATACCTAAACTTTAAACTAAGAATCACTAAAAATCATAGGCATACTATAACAGGTTAGGATCATTCCGGCTCTGACTTTGCATTAAAATCATTTATGGTTAGGGAGAATTAATTAAAATTTGACTAGTGTTCTAGATTTACCTCTTTAGAAAAAATAGTGTAACTCGGTACACAAAATAATAAACGAGATGAAACCAGTGGGGTTAGAACCATAACTTAAATATATAACTTTACTAAGTGGTCTCATGCAAACATGATTTTCATACGAAACATGGTGGCTATACAAAGTGTCAACTGATTACACAAGGCAGTTTCTCCACGTTACAGTATTTCTACTCCCATCCTACTCAAATCTTCTACTAGATATTTTTGAACTGTTAATGATGCCGAACTATCTCTCGAAGACTTCCTACTCAAGACATCTTCCACCACGTTCGCTTTTTCTGAATGATAAAGTGTCTCGACATCGTAGTCCTTCAATAATTCAAGCCACTGCCTTTGCATCAAGTTGAGATCTTTCTGAGTGAAAATATACTTTAGACTCTTATGATCGGTGTAAATCTCACAAGACCCCTCAAATCAAGTAGTGTCATCATATCTTTAGTGCAAAAATAACGGCTGCCAACTCTAGATTATGCATAGAATAATTCCTCTCATGAATCTTTAATTGGCGAGAAGTGTAAGCTATTACCTTACCATGTTGCATCAGAACACAACTCAAACCTTGATGCGACGCATCACTGTAAATCACAAAATTACCACCCTATGTTGGTAATGCCAGAACTGGTGTCGAAGTCAACCTTTGTTTAAGCTCCTAAAAACTATGCTCACATTTTTCTGTTCATTCATACTTCACTCTTTTCTGAGTAAGGCTGATAAGCGATAAGGCAATACGAGAAAACCCTTCCACAAATCATCGATAGTAACCCGCCAGTCACAATAAACTACGTATCTCAGTTACTGAAGTCGGACATGGCCAATCGATAATAGCTTCTACCTTGTTGCTATCTACAGACACTCCATTCTTACTGACAACATGGCCAAGAAATGATACGCTGTCTAACCAGAACTCACACTTGCTAAACTTAGCATACAACCTCTTCTCACTGAGAGTTTGAAAAATTATCCTCAAATGCTCTTCATGTTCTTCATTGTTTTTAGAATACATTAAGATATTATCAATGAACACCACTACAAAATGATTCAACTGGGGTTTGAAAATCCTATTCATCAAATCCATAAATATTGCTGGAGCATTAGTCAAACCAAATGATATGACTAAGAATTCATAGTAGCTATAGCGAGTCCTAAAAGCTATCTTCAAAATGTCCGCCTCCTTGACTTTTAGTTAGTGATAACCAGACCATAAGTTAATCTTGGAGAACACTTGAGCTCCTTGCAACTGGTCAAACAAATCATCTATACGCGACAGTGGGCACCTATTCTTGACAGTAACCTTATTCAGTTCCTTGTAGTCGATACACAATTGTATAGAACTATCCTTTTTCTTTACAAATAAAACAGGAGCTCCCCACGGTAAAATACTGTGTCTAATGAAACCTTTAACCAACAGTTCTTGCAACTGTACCTGCAACTCCCTTAGTTCCAATGGTGCAATCCTGTACGGCGCCTTAGAGATAGGCATAGTACCAGGTAGAAGATCTATCATGAACTCAATCTCCCGATCAGGAGAAAGACCTGGTAAATCTTCTGGGAAGACATCCGGGAATTTCCGTACAATAGAAAGCTCATCCAATTTCATCTCAAGTACCTTGGTGCCTACAACACAAGCCAAAAGGCATTCAAAACTCTTTCTCAACTTCCAATTAGCATGAAGGGAAGACAACCTCATATCTCCTTCAAAGAAAAACTTTGGTTGCCCGGGTATATTGAGAACTACCCTCTTGTAATAGCAATCAACGGTCGCATGATATTTAAAGAGGCAGTCCATGCCCAAGATGACATTAAAGTCACGAATGACTAGCAATATAAGGTCTACCGGCAACATCTTATCATCCAACTCCACTATCCCAAAATGACATACCTCATGCAGCAATACTGTATCCCCAACAGGAGTGGACACAGAAAGACATACATCCAAAGGTTCTACCATAATAGATAAAAGATGCAAGAACTCAGGTGAAGCAGAAAAATGCATAGAACCATAACCAATAAGAGCTCTAGTAGGAATAGATGATATGATAATAGTACCTTACACCACATATGGTGAAACCTCTTCCTCCTCGCGAGTAAGAGCAAAAACACGTTATTGAGTAACTGCACCCTGACCTTGTGCCCTATTATACGTCGGCTGTCTCTGATCTACTTGATGGTTATACTGGTTTTGAACTGCCCCACCATTACGTGCAGGCGGCCTATGATTCTAAAATTACTGTTGAGTCCGTTCTTCTCCTATCCCCTTATTTTTGTATTAAGTGGACATGTGTCCTGTCTTACCACAATTGAAGTACGTCTTCGGTGTACTATTGCAATAATGTCCACAAGAATGGACTTTCTCACATTAGTTACATGGATTCTATTTTTGTTGTTTCGTATCTCCATCAGTCTGTATTCGTGGCTAGTTTTACATATAAGTGTTCTTGGTAGGATTGCCTCCAAAATCATTTCATGCTGGCTTTGAGTCTCAAAACCTCTTAGGTTGTAGCTCCCTGCTCTTTTGTGCATCATCCAAACCCTTTTCTGCTAAAAGAGTTTTGGTCACCAACTCTGATAAAGTCTTTATCTCGAATAATGAAACCTTAATACGGATAGTCGGGCATAGACCCCTCTCGAACAATACTACTTTATCCTCCTCTTTAATAACATATTGTGGCACGAACCTGGATAACTCAGCAAACTTTGCCTCGTATTCCGCCACTGGCATTCTTTTTTGTTCCAGCATAAGGAACTCCACTTATTTATACTTCTTGATAGCCACCAGATAATATTTGTCATCGAACAATGTCAGTAATTTCGTCCAGACGAGCTCCTGTTCCCTTCCTTCATATTGGCGCTTCATCATACGCCACCAATGTTCAGCCTGTCCTTCCAACACGTAAGTTGCCAACGATACCTTATGTTCTTATGTACAGTCCAACCGTTTAGAAATCTTCTCAATACGTAGCTTTCACATTTCAGTATCATCTGGATTGATTGACCCCTTAAAGGTCAGAGGGTGTGCCTTCATGAATTTCTTGAATACTGAGTCCTTATTCAAGCTCATAGCTTTATATGCACTAACCACCATTGGTTGAGATTATTGCCCATAAATCATACTCACCAGGGCTTAGAGAGCCTGAAAAGCTCCTTAAGCAACTAGAGTAGCTGGGGCTTCTGGAACAGCTGGTGCTATCGGAGTAGCTGGGGCTGCTAGAGCCACTGGGGTTATTGGAACTTCTAGGGCTACTGAAGTAGTGCCAAGGGTATGCTCTCTTTGTGCATCCTCCGTAGACGCATACCTAGAACTCACATTACGTCTCGAACAAGCCATCTCACTGATGATCAATATAGAACAAGAACATATATAAGATAATGCTTGATCGAATACTAATAAGAACTCATAACATATAGAACTCTGGGAATCCGGACCTCTTACTAATGACATGATGTAATTTTTAAACTTTTGCTCTGATACCACTCTTGTCACACCCCGACTCGGGAGCAGTGACCGGCCATGGATCATAGGCCTTAGCCTAATGAACCAAAAAGTCTTAATCATTCAATTAGCTAACAATATACTAAAGATACCAAATTCAAGAGATTTAATCAATCAAATCCATAATAATCAATGCGAGGCACAAACAACACATGATGTCTCAATCACATATGTTGTTCCAACAACTCATAATCAGATAATATTAATTTAATACGGGAGCGAAATGCATGTCCTAAGAGGTCTTATTCCTGGACCCCACGAAGCTACTGAGTCCATCAATAAGCTTCTTCACTGGTTACCTGAAATATTTAATTACAACGTCAGCTAAAATTGGTGAATGGAAGCATGCATAATAATATACAGTTCTAAAATAGGAGATTCAAAATATCTTCTACTTCAAACATAATCATGGTATGAGATAATCAATATAACAAAAGGGCGATCACACAACCCATCATTTCTTTCATGAAAATATATATCTTTTCCACATGGTCTCGTTATCAATACGAGTCATCCATATCTCAAATCTAGACAGAACAGCTATCAAATCATCATCAGGACGTAATAATGTCAATATCATAATGGTATAACGATATGTTCATCAAAGAGTGGGAGTATCAATCAATTGCCACTAGAACAGTCTGA
>JAUTBS010396044.1:0-10265 GCA_032361285.1 Aequorea victoria | reverse complement strand
TTGTTTGATCATTTTGAGTGTTGGACCCTTAATTAACACTATTAGGGTTTATGAAGTTTAAATTTTAGGGTTTGAACGCTTGGTAAACCCATTAGGGTACATTTACGCCTATACTAAGTTTTTTACGAAAATTCGGGGTATTACACCTATTGGGTCTCATTTAATAATTGGGCCTATTTATTTTTATATTTTGGGTTTACAAATTATCTTGGTCCATAATTCCGAACAATTCATCTTTTGGACCTTAATCAAGGTTAGGCGTCATTAGCCTTGTTTTAACCTTTTCATCTTTGGGCCTTACTTTAATTGGATTAAATTATATTTGTTTGACCCATATTCTATATTCTAATAATATTTTGAGTCTTATCTCAATCTTTCATAAGTGTTCCATCACTTGGCACATTTTAATTTCTATATTTTTGGCTTATGTTAAAGGTTGTGCCAAAACTCGCTTATTCGCCGTGCGTCGTTTTACTCGCCTGTCATTCAATTGTTCTTAGGTCTATGTTCATCTCTTGAACTAAATTTTATAAAATTATTTAAGACCTACCTTAGTTCTCTTCTTAATCCTTTTTGAATTATCCACTTAGGCTTCCAAACGAATCCTATATTTAGGATACATGTCTTGCGCCTCAACTTAATTTTTAAGAGAGATTACCTACAAGACTTCTTCTTAATTCATAATATAATGTAATTTGGATTCTTAGAAATTACGGAATGTTACATTCTTCTATCGTTAACGAAATTTCATCCTTAAATTTTATTGTTCCCGATACTATTTCGGGAAACTACTTCAATGTCTTATCTTTTCATTTCTCTAAATCTTTTATCTCAACTTTATAACTCATACTTGTTTAAAAGCTTTAGTCGACCATACACAACTTCCTTAATTCTCATTTTCTTACTTTGCGAAGTTATCTTTCATGATATTTTGTCATTCATCCGTACGTATTTGTCCATTCTCGCACAACACTTAACCAACTTACCATCTTCTCGAGACTAATATTACTTGCCAATGTGTGATGAATTCAATCCAACTCAATGGCCCTAGACAGTTGGCCTCTCGTTCATAGTTAATAACTTTTCATTTAATGTTCCATATCTTTAACTAAGGTTAGAACTCAAAACCATCCGAAGATCATCATTTTCAACCCGAGGGTTACCTCGTCTTTCACAATCACAAAAATTTGTAGAATATAAGTTCTCATGATAATGACATCTCTTTGTTCTTGTCATTTACTTCTCATATTAAATGCATATTTTTGTTACATATTTTCTTTCACTACGCATATCAAACTTTAATCTCATAATTTTAGTTTTTCGGACCCTTAATTCCTGTAAACGAATACCCCTTATAAAATATTTCAAAGTCCATATCAATGTTCGTCACAGCTCAAGGTATTTTTTGTTACCTATTTTCTCCAATTCATCCATCAAGCACTTCATTCTAATTTCTAATAAAGTGACAACACTACTCGTAAACTTTAGGGAATAATCCTCATTTTCCAAATATATGGATAACATATCACCATCTTCAAGAATCTTGTCTCTATCATGAGACTTATAACATCCAAAGCATACTAGACATATACCATGTCTAAGTGCTATACTACCAAGTCTTGGTACTAAAATCATCTCTTCTAATTGAAGAAATTTTACTTAGAATATTGTTTTTTACTCTTTATCCATCTTGGTACTTACTTTCTTCCACTATCAAGGTTATACTATCTTTTCTCCAATGAGAACAAACTTCCCTTCAATGTGCACCATGTATGCACATCCTTAACTAAGATTTAGTTACTTAAACTAATCTTCTCATCTCAACAAACTCGTTTGACCCATGGGAAAAACCTTCTAAATTCTACAACTTACTCAACTTTCAAAATGAAAATTCATTCTATTAGAACTTTGAACTCAACTAATAGATATACCTTGTGTAAAACTCAAAAAACTAATAATAAATTATTTTATAAAATAATTAGTAAAAGAATAATTTAATTAAATTAATAGATATTCAGAAATTTTAATAATAATAATAATAATAATAGAAGAATAATAATAATGTTACTAACAAACATAAATAAAATAAGGAGATAAGTTTAAAATTTAAATACAAAAGATTCTCTGAGTATGGTAACAGAATATTAGTTGGTTGTGACAACATGACAGCATTAATAGGAAGATAGATCTATAGGAGAGATTTGTGGAATCTGATAACAACCGAGATCGAGATCCATGAAATCTATTACAAGTCTTTATATACGTGATCCAAATGCCGAGATCGCCTATCTCTCTCTGCCATCTCTCTCGATGTGATCTCTCTCTCTCTCTCTCTCTCTCTCAGCCATTCCTCAGCTATAACACCACCAGCGCAACCCACCAGCGCTGATATCAACACATGCTTTGCCATCCATCACTGGTACAACCATCGCCAATCAGTTGTCTTCTTTCTTACTGTCTGGTTCGACCCTCTCTCACTCTCTATTTCACAGATATATAAATATATATATATATATATATATCACAACTGTTATATAGGTATAAAATCAATGGTTGAAGGTCAAATCCTCAACTGTTATAAGCATATATATATATGGGTGTGTGTGTGTGTGCGAAATTAATGGGCAGCGAATAGAAGATAAGTCTATATCTATATCTATTATATATATAATAATATAAACACATATATGTATATACGTTAACAAATGGATCTACGTATAAATATACATTATATATATTGATATGCTCATGTATGTAGATCTACACAAGTATAAGAAAACATGAAAATAAATATAAATAATAATAATAAGAAAGAGAAAAAAAGATTCCTGGAAATACTGAGATTTTACGCTGTGAAATCTCTGGTTCGCACCTTTGGGTCAACTCACGTTGTGGTTGAGTCGACTCAAATCCCTTAGAACTGGGATTCTTCATCTGTGGGCCCACTCAAGTGGAAGCTTGGGTCGACTCATGACGGTGATGTCTCGGTTCTTTCTCAGACCTTCGCTTGGGTTGACCCACTCTCATTTTGAGTCGACTCATAGTCACTGCTGTGGGACATGGGTCGACTCATGAGATCTTTTGATCGACACATGGTCACGTGTGGGCCATTTATGCCGAGAGTTGTACCTTTGGGTCGACTCATAGCCTTCGTTGGGTCGACTCATAGTCTCCTATGATACTTTTTTACCGAGAGTATACTCTGTTGGGTTGACTCATAGTCTTTTTGTATCGACTCAAAATGCTAAGTTTTTCCTGAAACATTTTTCGTATCAATCCTGAGCTTAGGCCTTATTTGGGTACTGGTTTAATGACTCTATAAATCATTTAATACTTAGCTTAAAACCTAAAATAATTTCAAAGCTCATAAATGAGTGAGGTTTCTCTTGGTAATTAAATACTGTTTAGTTTAACATTAATGATTAATGATAGTCTCTTATATTTGCATAAATTTGGGTGACGTTTGAATCGTAAATTTTCATTACTTTTGCGCATTCTGCTTTTCTTAGATCTCTAGTGAGTGATTTGTCATGCTACATATTTTCAAGAAAAACTTCCCGTATACCCAAATTTATTTAAAAAGGAATTGTATATATTTCTAAATTCTTTTAATGGTACCGTTATAGAATTCTGTTGTAAAAATCATGGTACAAATATTTCACAAAGTTTTGATACTATTTACATGGTGCGATTATAAGATGTTCATGGGACTATGTTGAAAGACTAGGAAAAAATCCTTTACGGAGGTGACTCTGGCGTACTAGGAAACAGACCCAGTTTGAATCTCGTAGTGACTCTAGTTCCTTAACGGTTTAAGGGACAGTCTAGAGTTTTCGGTGATCTAAACTGGATCGTCTTAGGGAAAAGACTCAGGTGCCATCCTGAGGTGACTCTAATGTTCAATGTTGGATCCAACGGGCCGTGAATGCCCCGAGTATTATTTATGCTGGCATTGGTTACTATTGTTATGCCCAGACTATTCCTGTAACTTTTGTTGATACTCTCACTCATTTGATGAGCACATCATTATACCATTATGATATTGATATTATTATGTCCCAATTATGATATTGACGTATGTGATGTACAGATTTGATATGTTAATGACTCATCTTGATAATGAGTTCATGTGGTAAAATATAAACATTTTCATAGAAATAAAAGATGGGTTGTGCTATTACCTTTTTATTTATACTGCTTATCTCATCCCATGATTATGTTAAAAAATTAGTTATTTGAATCCCCAACTTTAGATTTGTAATCTATTATGCATGCTTCCATTCACCAACTTTAAGCTGACGTTGTATTCAGTATTTCAGGTAATCCGTATAGGAGCTAGTAGATGGACTCGGTAGTATCGTGGGATCCAAGATTTATGACCTCCTAGGACATTCATTTCATTTTGTATTTTTTAGACAATATCATCTTTTTCTGAGTTGCTATCTGGACAACATATTAGGTTATTTCTTTGCAGGCTGTTTATGACCCACCAATGATTGTTATGAATTTTTGGTTATCGATCCTTTGCATTTAGATCTATTAGCATCTTGTGGGTTGTTTTGAATGATTAAGGCTTTTCTGGCTCATTGGGCCGAGACCCGTGGCCCACGACCAGTCATACTCCCGAGTTGGGATGTGACAAGAGTGGTATTAGAAGTTAGTTTTATCATAACCTAGATGTTTGGATGGTATCATATCATTAGTGCATCCTATCATTAGTAGAGGTCTGGAGTCCCAGAGTCCTATAAGATTTTATGAGTTCTTGTTAATAGTTAATCAAGCATTAAAACTCATATATGTTCTTCTTCTACATTGATCCTCAGTAAGATGACTTGCCCGAGACGTGATGTGAATTTCAAGTATGCGACTACGGAGGATGCACAAGGGGAGCATACCCCTGGCAGTACTCCAGTAGCCCCAACCGTGCCAGTAATCCCAGTGGCTCCGGTATCACTAACTGCCCCAGTAACCCCAACTGCTCATGTTTCTCTGATCGCTTCAGTTGCAGAGGGGGCTTATTAGAATCTCCAAGCCGTAGTGATCATGGTCATTGGGCAACAATCTCAACAAAGGGTAATTAGTGCAGATAAAGCAATAAGCTTGGATAAGGGTACGAAGTTTGAGAAATTTTTAAAGGCAAACCCTCCGATCTTTAAGGGGTCAATTAATCAAGATGATGCAGAAGCTTGGAAGCTACATATAAAGAAGATTTTCAAATATTTGGGCTACACAGAAGAGCATAAGGTATCATTGGAAACTTATGTGTTGAAAGGTCAAGCAGAACATTGGTGGCATATGATGAAGCGCCAATATGAAGGAAGAAAACATAAAATCGTCTACACAAAATTTATGGAGTTGTTTGATAAAAATTATTATCCGGTGGCTATTAAGAAGCAGAAATAAGTAGAGTTTCTTATGCTAGAACAGAAGGGAATATCAGTCGCAGAATATGAGGAAAAATTTACTGAGTTATCCAGGTTTGCACCACAATATGTTGCTGAGAAAGAAGATAAGGTGGTATTGTTCGAGAGAGGTCTACGCCCGGTAATTCACAGTAGGGTTTCATTATTTGAGACAAAAACTTTATTAGAGTTGGTGACCAAGGCACTTTTAGCAGAAAAGAGTTTAAATCATGCACATAAGAGAAGGGATCAACAACCTAAGAGGTTTATAGACTCGAGACCAATGAGAAATAATTTTAAAGGTAGTAACCCTGCCAAGAAGACATATACACAAACCCAGACGCGAGCTCAGACTAACAGGAATGCAGGATAACAAACCTGAAATCCATGTAACCAGTGTGGGCAATTCCACTCTTATGGATATTATTGTAATGGTACACCAAGAAAATGCTTCATGTGTGGAAAGACTGGTCACATATCCCCTAATTGTAGAATTAAGGGGGCGGGAGAACAATATGCACAATAGTCATGTCAATACTAGAGGTCGCCTGCACATAATGGTTGGTCAGTCTAAGGCCAGTATACTCGTCAAGGAGATGATCAGAGGTAGCCTACATATAACAGAGCACAAGGTCAAGGTGTAGTTACTCAAGGACGCATTTATGCTCTTACTCGCAAGGAGGCAGAGGCTTCATTTATGCTCTTACTCGCAAGGAGGTAGAGGCTTCACCATTTATGGTACAAGGTACTATCATTATATCATCTGTTCTTGCTAGAGCTCTTATAGATTCTGATTTTACACATTCTTTTGCTTCACCTGAGTTCTTACATTATTTATCTATTATGGTAAAGCCTTTGGATGTATATCTTTCTGTGTCCACTCCTGTTAGGGACACAATATTATTTCGTGAGGTGTGCCGATCTGGAGTAGTGGAGTTAGATGATAGAATTTTGATAGTAGATCTTATCTCTTTATCCATTCATGATTTTAATGTCATTTTCGGTATGGATTGCCTCTTTAAATATGATGAGACAGTAGACTACTATTACAAGAGGGTAGTTTTCAATATACCAGGATAGACAAAGTTCTTCTTTTAAGGAGACGTGAGGTTATCTACCCTTCGTGCAAATCGAATGTTGAGAAAGGGTTGTGAGGACCTTTTGGCTTGTGTCGTAGGCACCAAGATACCAGGAATGAAATTAGGTAAACTTCCTACTGTAAGTGAATTTTTGAATGTCTTTCCAGAGGATTTATATAGTCTTCCTCCTGATCGTGAGATTGAGTTCATGATAGATCTTTTGCCTGGTACTACGCCTATCTATAAGATGTCTTACAAAATGGCACCCTTGGAACTGAGGGAGTTGCAGATCCAGTTGCAACAGCTATTGGATAAAGGTTTTATTAGACCTAGTGTTTCACCCTAGGGAGCTCCAATTATATTTGTAAAGAAAAAATATAGTTATATGACATTTTACATTGACTACAGGAAGTTGAATAAGGTAATTGTCAAGAATATGTATTCACTGTCGCGTATAGATGATTTGTTTGATCAGTTGCAAGGAGCTCAAATACTTTTCAAGAATGACTTACAGGCTTATCACTAAGTAAAAGTCAAGGATGCGGACATTTTGCAAACTTTTAAGACTCGTTATGGCCACTACGAGTTCTTACTGATGTCATTTGGTCTGACTAATTCTCCAGCAGCATTTATGGATTTGATGATTATGATTTTTAAACCCCAGTTGGATCGTTTTGTAGTGGTGTTTATTGATGACATCTTGACCTATTCTAAAAGTAAGGAGAAACATGAAAAGTATTTGAAGATGATTTTTTAGACTCTAAGGGAGAA
Organism: Aequorea victoria; assembly: GCA_032361285.1. Lineage (NCBI taxonomy): Eukaryota > Metazoa > Cnidaria > Hydrozoa > Leptothecata > Aequoreidae > Aequorea > Aequorea victoria. Next base: position 3,013 of record JAUTBS010396044.1, on the reverse strand, counting down.
GAGATTGTATGCTAAACTTAGCAAGTGTGAGTTCTGGTTAGATAGCATATCACTTCTTGGCCATGTAGTCAGTAAGGATGGAGTGTCAGTGGATAGCAACAAAGTAGAGGTTATTGTCGATTGGCCACGACCGACGTCAGTGGCTGAGATATATAGTTTCTTGGAATTAGCGGGATACTATCGACCGTTTATGAAAGGGTTTTTCCGTATTTCCTTGTCGCTTACTAGCCTTACTCGGAAAAGAGATGAAGTATGAATGGACTGACGAATGTGAGCAAAGTTTTTCAGAGCTTAAACAAGGATTGACTACGGCACCTATTCTTGCATTGCCAACTGAGGGCAGAAATTTTAAGATATACAGTGATGCATCTCATCAAGGTTTGGGTTGTGTTCTTATGCAACATGGTAAAGTGATAGCTTATGTTTCTCCCCAGTTAAAAATACATGAGAGGAATTACCCCATGCATGATCTGGAGTTGGCAGCTATTATTCTTACACTGAAGATATGGAGAGATTACTTGTATGGGGAGTCTTGTGAGATATACACTGACCACAAGAGTCTAAAATATATCTTCACTAAAAAAACACTCAACTTGAGATAAAAGCGATGGCTTGAATTATTGAAGGACTCTGATGTCAATATACTTGATCATTCGGGAAAAGCAAACGTGGTGGCAGATATGTTGAGTAGGAAGTCTATGGGAGGTAGCTCAGCGTCATTAATAGTTCAACATCATTTAGTAGAAGATTTGAGGAGGATGGGAGTAGAGGTAATGTAACTTGGAGAAACTACCTCGTATAGTCAGTTGACAGTGAAACCAACATTGCAGGAGAGGATCCGTGTGGCTTAACGTGATGATCTTCAATGTAAGAGGATTATGAAAGAGTTGCACAAAGGTGAGATTAAATATTTCAGTGTGAGTGATGGTGGAATTCTTAAATTTAGAGATCGAGTTCGTATACCTACCAGTGGTGAGTTGAGGAATGAGATTCTAGCTGAGACTCATAGTTTTGGGTATAGTATTCATCTAGGAGGTACTAAAATGTATATTGATCTTCGAGAGCATTTTTTATAGAATGGAATGAAGTGGGATATAGCAGAGTTTGTACCATAGTGTCTTACTTGTCAGCAGGTAAAAGTCGAACATCAAAGGCCGGCAGGAAAACTTTGACTCTTACCCATACCCGAGTAAAAGTGAGAGAATATCACAATGGATTTTGTGTCTGGATTTCCTCGTACACGTAGTGGACATAACACTGTTTGGGTGATAGTTGACGGACTTACAAAGTCAGCGCACACTATCAGGATGGCATATGCCTTGGATCGTTTGGCAAAGTTATATGTGAGAGAAATTGTCAGGTTTTATAGTTCACCTGTATTGATTATTTTGAATCGTGACCCATGTTTCGTGTCTAAGTTTCGGGGTGAATTTCAGACTGCTATAGGTACTTGGTTAGATTTTAGTTCAACTTATCACCCATAGACTGATGGACAATCAAAGAGAACCATACATACATTAGAGGATATGTTAAAAGCTTGTGCCTTAGAGTGAAAGGGTAATTGGAATGATCAGTTACCATTGATGGAGTTTTCTTATAACAACAGTTATCATTCGAGTTTGGGAGTAGCGCCGCATGAAGCATTTTATGGGCAAAAATATAGATCTCCATTGTGTTGGTATGAGGTAGGAGAGAGACAACTTTTTGGGACAGACCTGGTGGAGGATGTGGCGCAAAAGATTGCCACTCTTCGGAATAAGCTTGTAGCAGCTCAAACTCGACAAAAGAGCTATGCTGATCGACGTAGGAGAGACTTAGAATTTCAAGTGGGAGATATGATATTTTTAAAGATTTCACATTGGAAGAAAATTATTCATTTTGGAAAAAATGGAAAATTGAGTCCCCGTTATATTGGACCCTTTAAAATTTTAAACAGAGTTGTTGAGGTGGCTTACCGTGTGGCTTTCCCACCTAGTCTCACGGGAGTTCATAACGTCTTTCATGTATCGATACTGAAGAAGTACATTTATAATCCATCACATGTGGTGGATTATGAGCCACTTCGAGTTCGCGAAGACTTGACATATGACGAGTAAACCGTTTAGATTCTCAACATTAAAGAAAATGTTCTACGGAATAAGCAGATTCGACTCGTCAAAATTTTATGGAGCAATTATAAAGTGGAAGAAGCCACTTGGGAAAGCGAAAAGAAGATTCATGAACGCTATCCACACTTATTTTCTCAAGGTTTATTATTTTAATTTCGAGAATGAAATTTCTTTTAAGGGGGAAAGAATGTAAAACCCAAAAATCTAATAATATATTATTTTATAAAATAATTAGTAAAAGAAAAATTTAATTTAATTAAAAGATATTTCAAAATTTTAATAATTATAATAATAGAAGAGTAATAATGTTAACAACAAACATAAATAAACAAAGGAGATAAATTCAGAATTTAAATAGAAAAGATTCTCTGAGTACGCTAACAGAATATTAGTTGGTGGTGACAACATGATAGCATTAAAATAATAGGAAGATAGATTTATAGAAGAGATTTATGGGATTTGATAACAACCGAGATCGAGATCCATGGGATCTGTTACAAGTCTTTATATACGTGATCCAATTATCAGGATCACCTATCTCTCTCTGCCATCTCTCTCTCTCTCTCTCTCTTTACGATCTCTCTCTTTTAGTCATTCCTCAGCTACAGTGCCACCAGTGCAACCCACCAGCGCTGCTATCGTCGCCGGCGTCACCATCCATCACCGGTACAACCATCGTCGATCGGTCGTCTTCTTCCTTACTTCCTATTTCGTCCCTCTCTCACTCTCTATTTTGCACATATATATATATATATATATATAAATGTGTAAAATTAATGGGCTCCGAGTAAAAGATAAATATATATCTATATCTATTATATATAAAACAATATAAACACACACACACACACACACATATATATATATATATATATATATATATATGTACAGTGTAAAAATCCAAT
>JAUTBS010395933.1:0-10267 GCA_032361285.1 Aequorea victoria | reverse complement strand
AATGTTGAACCCTCCGTCCCCTGCTCCGCCGGCGATCCTGAAAAGAAACAGTAAACCTAGACACCGGTGGAGTGCCGACCTAGGAGGCTCCGATGCCTAAGTCAGAAAGACGGGCAGTCGAAAAGGAAAGAAAAGTTGGGTGCTAGGTCGTAGAATTGCGTACCTTTTGGATTAGGAATGCTATCTTTTTATAGTGTATCCATTGTCCTTAATTGTTGGAGTAGATAGGGAAAGAACTCTGAAGATCCATGTACTGAGTGCGAATCTTGGGATTCGCGTTGATCCCTTAGCTAATTTTTTGAAGTTACCCTTTCGGTGTTCGGGAAACAACCTCCTCGGTCGGTCGGTTTCGCTGAGCTGATGCGTCCGACCGAGTAGGATATTTTCTCTCGGTACCTATCTCTGTTACATGATGGAGCGGTGGCTGTCAACTTCTTCTCTACCGTCGTTCTTTGACTCCTTTATACTCAGTCTTTTTTGCCTCGGTCGGGATAACCGACCGGCTAGCTAAGTCCTCATCAAGCTCAAAGTTGACAAAAGAGTTATGCCGATGTGCGAATGAGAGATCTAGAGTTTTTTGTTGGCGACATGGTATTCGTCAAGGTTTCACCTTGGAAAGGAATTATCCGTTTTGGGAAGAAGAGAAAGTTGAGCCCCTGGTATATTGGGTCTTTCGAGGTTCTTGATCGTATTGGTGAGGTGCCGTATCGTGTGGCCTTGCCACCCAGCCTCACCAGTTTGCATAATGTGTTTCATGTCTCTATGTTGAGGAGATATGTTTTTAGTCCATCGCATGTGATAGAGTATGAGCCGCTTCAGGTTCGTGAGAATTTGACGTATGAAGAACAACCAATTTAAATTTTGGATACGAAAGATAAGGTTCTACAGAACAAGTTAATTTTTCTTGTTAAGATTCTTTGGCGTAATCACAAAGTAGAAGAGGCTACGTGGGAACGCAAGAACGAGATCCGCGAGCGTTATCCCTACTTGTTTCCTCAAGGTTAGTCTTTAATTTCGAGAACGAAATTCTTTTAAGGGGAGGAGAATATAAAATCCTGTAAAAAATTAATTTTTTTAAAATAATTATTAATTAAATAAATCACTTAATTAATTAACAAGTGAATTAATTAAATGGATACAAGATTAAATGAATTTATGAAATAAGTTCTAAAATATTAATTTAGTTAAAAACTAATCAAAACTTAAAGTGAATTATCTTGTTATTAATTAATGGAATTAATTTAAAAAAAGAAATAAAAAGAAAAATGGAATTGGAGGTCAGCTTTGACAGCTGTATCTGAATAATTCGAATATGGAATGAGTCACCACACATCCCACCTTTTGTGGAGCCAGTTGTGGAAACGTTGAGGGAAATCAGGGATCACATCCTTGATTTCGTGCCCCCTCGCCCATCTTAATGGGATCCTTCTCTCCCTTTCAAAAACCCTAAACTCCAATCTCTCCATTCCCTCTCTGCATCCCTCGCGATCTCTCAACCCTCTGCTCCAGTCGAGACCCTCTGCCATCACCGAAACCTTCTATGCACAACCACCATCATCACAGTCGAGCATCACCAGCACCACTGATCACAGAACCCATCACCGTCATCATCATCGTGGTCTTCATCACCATTCGGTGATTTCGGGAATGTACACAACCCCTGTTTCAGTTTTATAGTAGATACGCTTATGTATATAAATGTATCATATTTTAGATCACAGTAGTTAATTATTAAATCACCAAGAATGTAAATAATTAAGAGTTTATCATGTATATATCATTAGAATCATAGATCGAAGCACATGGAATCAAAATGTATATATATAACAGTAATTATATATATATATATATATATATGTTGAACAACCAGAGAAATCATTACATAAAATTATCTTCTAATCAACTAATGGGATATATTTAGATCTTTCCAAAACATGACAAAACACCATAGATAATGATTAAAATGATGAAAAGAAGAAGAAAAACCCAAGCTTCAGCGCTGTTAATGGCTGCTGTGAGCTTTTGGGTCGACTGACACCATGGTTGAGTCGACCCAAGTGGCGTAAGAGAAGGCCCCCGTCTTTTTGGATCAACTCATGGCCTCCTTGAGTCGACTCAAGGAGCCTGTCATGCCTTGTGTCGACTCAAGAACCCTTTGGGTCGACTCGCATGCCCTTGCCGAGACCATGACACCTTTTTTGTCGACTCACACCTCTGTTGGGTCGACCCTGTGCCTCTGCCATGCTTTCTGGGTTGACTCAATCACTTTTGGGTCGACTCACATAAGTCGTTTTGTGCCTAATTGTCGACTCCTACCCTTGTGCATCGATCCTTGACACCTGAGACCACCTTGGGTCGACTCACAGACCCCATGAGTCGACCCACTACCCACTTTGAGACCTTGACAGACCACGTTGGGTCGACCCATAATCTCTGTGGTGTCGACTCATGACCAACCTAGAGGGTTTGGGTCGACTCACAGTTTATGCCGTGATCACCTATCACCATGAGTCGACACACAGCCTTGTGGTGTCGATCCACCCTTGCCTTTTGACCTGTTGGGTCGACACAGAGGTCATCTGCGTCGACTCATTGACTGAGCAATTTAAAGAAAAGTTCTAAAATTAATTCTAAGCTTAGGCCCTGTTTGGGCATCCATTTAAAGGATAAATTAAATTAATTAAAGATTCATTTAACACTAGAAATACACATAGGAATTATTAAATGGGTTAAGGGACCGTTTGATAGTTCTATGTAGTCTTTAGCCTCGTTTAATGTTTTGAATTATTGTATTATATCAGGTTGAGCTTATTTACATTATCATTCCCTAGAGATTAGCTTGGACTTGAGGTGAGTGGATTCTTACTATATATCTTTCAAATTAAATCCCCTTATTCTCCAAAGATTATTTACAAGAAAATTTTACCTGCTTTACATGTTTTCATTAAACTCTATTATATAAACTCTTTACATTAATGTTTTTACTTATGCTTTCATATGCAAATTCTTTACTTAATATTTTAAGAAAAAATGTATATGTTTTAATGCTTTAAACAAAATGTATGATATACTCTTTTACAAAACTATGGCATTATTGATTTAAAAGATAATGGAAAGAAGTTTATTCCTTATTATATATGGTGCGATTATGAGATAAGATTATTGGGATATGAATAAAGTTCAAGGGATAATTCTCTACGGAGATGACTTTGGCTAGCTAGGGAACAGAACCGGTTTAAATATCGTGTTGACCCTAGTTGACTCAACGGTTAAGAGACAGCCTGAGTGTATCCGGTGATCTTAACTGGAATCGTGTAGGGAACAAACTCAGACGCCAACCTGTGTGATTCTATTTTCGATATTGAATCCAATGGCCAAGAGGCCCTAACTTATGATGTAGCATTGATACGTATATGCACAGGCTATTCTTGTTACTTGATATATATTGATTATTCTCACTCTGGTATGAGCATGTCGCCTTTACCATATTATTATGATACATATATGATTTAGGAAAATTATGATGTCCAACTTTATGATTTAAAAAGGAAAATATACGTATTTTCAAAAAGGAAAAAAATAAAAAAAAATATGAAAAAAAATGAGATTAAATGAAATGAATTGATGGGTTACATGTGTACCCTTTTTGGTATTATGGTATGTACAATGCCATGTTATGATTATCTATACAAACTATTTGAATTCTCCATTTTAGAACTGTATTGTACTATGCATGATTTCATTCATTAGTTAATACTAACGTAGTCCCATAATATTTTCAGGTAGCCTGTGAGATGAGTTCGAGTTGATGGACTGCTAGAGGAATCCAAGTCTTTTGACCTCTAGGACATATTATGATTTGCTTCCGCATTTATCTTAGTACATTTGATCATGGATATTATGACGTCATTGTGATGAGACATTGGGTTGTTTGACAAATTTATGTCAAGTTTGAATAATATTAATTAATGCATGGAGATTATTACTGTTTTAGCATATAGTTAGCTAATCTTTGATTAATATGGATCGACCCACGGGGGAAGAATCTAAATCCTTAGGACATTGAGTTGACCCAAATGTGCGATTTCAACAAATCACTGCGCGAATCACGCCTATTTACGGTTATGTGTCAGAGTATTGAATGTCAAGATTCGATTTGCAACAACTATATTGAAGCTCGAATTTATATAAGAATGTGATTATCAAATCATTCCAAAGAGTATACTGAAAATCGTTGATAAACAAGATCAACAGATCGCGTGAATCACTCCCGTGCATCAGAGTATTATATGTCAAGATTTAATTTGCAACGGCTATATTGGAGCTTAATTTTATATAAGAATACGATTATCAATCATTCAACAACAAGAGAAAACTAAACATCATTGATACGAGATTAACAACTCTATTTTCTCATCTGCTATTCTGAAAGAAAAATCCTAGCCGCCACAGTTCTTCATCTTGCTTCTAGTTTTTCTTCTCTGAGTTTAATTGTAATATCTACTCTTCTTAAAGAGTGTTCTGATCATCATTTTTACACAAAATCTACTATCAAATCATTATAAAAGTGAGGGTGAGTCACCATTAACTGTTTTTTGTGTGTGGTAAAGCACACAAAGGGAAGATCACAAGTGCTAAAAGCTTGGTGACTTTCAAACGCAGTTTGATGAATCTTTGTAAAAAGTTTGAAGCACACCCGTAAGTGCTTGAAGATAGTGAAAGAATTTCAAGAGAGGCTTGAGGAGTGGACGTAAGCTTGAATAACCGAACAACTATAAAGTCGACGATGTCATCTCTCTTTATCTTTTCGTCTCCATATTATCTTTTTGTGCTTATATATATATTGTTTGGTTACTTTACATTGTTTAAATAATTCTTAAACAAGAAGTATTTTTTAAAGACCATATTCACCCCATCTAGGGTTATTCTTTGAATAACACGTGTTGCTCTTGTAAATGAAACGTTATTTTTCTCTTTAAAGATAAGATTATGATCATGATTTTCTTGTGAGTGTCAAAAGATATTTTTATCATGTTGCCGGAAGGTGCCGAGTTATTGCTAGTAACCTTTCTGAGTTATTTGTTCAAAAGTGAGTATTATTTTGCCCCGAAGGGGGTGTTGCCCAAAAGTGGACATTTTCTAGTACCTACCACTAATAATAAAGAATGACTCTCATCTCCGGCACTCTAATGTAGTGAGTCGTGAATGAGGTTACGGTACCGTCATAACTCCCGATCATGAGGTAAATAACTTGTAATACCCCATGATTTTTAAAATTCAAATTACATTCTATTATGAATTAAGAAAAAATCTTGCAAGTAATTTTTCTTGAGAATCAAGTTTAGGCGCAAGACATGAGAACCCAGTATAGGACCTAATCGGAAGCCCAAGTTGAAAATTCAAATGAGCTAAGTAAGAGAACCCAAGTAGGGCCTAAATAAGATCATAACCTTTAGTTCAAAAGATTAACAAAGGTCCAACCATCAATGAAAAGAAGCTAAGTAAAATTAGGAAGGTCTAAAAATAAGTTTTGGCGTAATTTTCAACTTAGGCCAAAAACATGAAAATTAAAATGGGCCAAATGATGGAACACTTATGAAAGCATAAGTTAAGGCCCAAAGTATTATGAGAATTTAGTAGATGGACCAAACAAATAGAATTGAACCCAATTAAAGAAGGATTCAAAATGAGAGGAGAAAAGTTAGTCCATTAGGCCCAAAAGTTGGGAAGGTCCAAGAGAAAAATGGATTAGGGCTTTGGATCAAATATAATAAGGGTCTAGTATAAATAAATATTTGAGCACAATTCTTATAATTGAGAGCCCATAGATTAAGTTTAGAGCTCAAGCTAGAAAAGGCCCAAAAGTTGAATGTTTTGACCAAAAAATATAAATTTAATCCAAATTAATTTTAATTTTCATAAATTCATAATATATATATATACATATATATATATATATATATATAAATCTGGTGGTAGATTTTTCCTGCCCGATTTTGACTAAATTGCAAGCAAAAGTCTTGTAAAAAATAATGCATGCAATTTTATTGGACTTTGTCACCTCACTCTTACACAACTCATCATCAAAAAAGTCAAAATGGTGGGACTATATAAACCAAACTCTTGGCTGAAAATCTCATTTCCAAAAATCTGAATTTTGGTTGCCTTAGTTGCTTAGTTTTAGAGAGGATGAGAGAAAAGAAGGAAAAAAAAGAGAGAAAAAGAGAAGGAACGTTTCTAGAGTTCTTTGAAGATTTTTTTAAGAAGGAACCACCATCAACTCTTCGTACATTTCTTCAATCTTCACTTATAAGGTAAGAAATATATTCTAAAACTCAAGTCTCTACAAAAAATCTCTTTGTCAAAGAATAGGATCTATTTTCTTTGATATTCATGTTTTTAGATTATGCATGCAAAAAGATCTCCTTAACAAATCTTGTGCATGTCATTTTCCTTAAATTAGAGAATATGGAATTAGTCATCTAATATTCATATAAATTATATTTTAAAACGATTTGGAGTCATGCATGCATGAGTAATGGAGACGAGAGACAATGAAAGTAGGAGATTCTTCAGAAAAATGACCAAACAATAATCATAATGCCTATTCCATGAATTTTCGTGGAACTCATACAAACCCTAAATAAAAATATGTTTTTAACAGAGATACTTAGGCATGTTATGAACATGTATGATTTTGTTTTGGACCGAAAAACATATTTTTAAACCTCTGTTCCATTTTAGAACTTTCTGTGTCAAAGTTGTAGAAAATAGACCATTTTGAGAAATTTTAATTAATTCTAAAAATATTCCCTAGAGATGAGCCATATATGAAAAAAAAAATATATAAGGGTCTAGTTTCACCCATAAATTATAAACCTTATTTTCGTTAGGCCGATTTGGAGGAAAACAGATTCTCCCAAATAGGGACGTTCTTGGACAAATTCTTCCATAGTAATTTTTAGAGCCATTTCGGTTGGAATATGACTCTCGGGTTCTACATGGACAATGTATCTAACACCCTATTATAGTCTCTGTAACTTTACTAGAATTAGTAGATAAGTTTTCATAATTTTAAACGATTTTACAACAAGTGGGACACAATCTAGAATTTAAGAAAAGTTAAGGGAAATGATGATCTAAGAGAAGTAAAGCACTTAAATCTAAGGACTTGAGTTCTTACCAAACTCAAATCATTATTAACACATATAAGAGTAGTATTTAGTTAATAAAATTCTAATTGGTCCTTTAGACCAATGAGGCAAGTAGGAGAATGTTGGAAGGTTAAAGAATTAAGCAACCTTAGATTTTTTGATGGTTAAAGAATTAAGCAACCTTAGATTTTTTAAAACAACAAAGGGCATTCTCATACCAATACACAACAAAAAGTGAGTTGATACTAATTCTTAGATATGTTATATGTCCTAAGCATTGGTAGAGCTGCAGCGGATGGAGTTGTGTCACCTCAGAGTTGAACGAGGTAGGCGTCACACTGGTCGACAATCAGGTGAGAGTGACTAGCAATATCATAATAACTTGTATACTATAAAAAAGTTTTAACCTTTATGAGTATGTGTTTCTATCATGTTTTATATTCTGAATTACTCATCATATTTATAAAAGAGTTTTGTGAAAGATATTGTGAGCATGTGTGACTTGTACAAATAAAAGTTATTTTCTCTTAAACTATAGAGATTATGAGCATCTGTGTGACAATATTTTCTTCAAAATATATTATGTTATTGGAAAGTGCCAAGTTATTTCGAGTAACCATCCCGAGTTGTTGCGAACTTTGTCCGAGTTGTTGCATTAAAGGTTTTTGCAAGCCATGCTCGAGTTGCTAGCACCTACCACTAGTGGTAAAGAGTGGCCCTCATCTCTTTCACTCTAATTAAGTGAGTCGTGAATGAGGTTGCGATATCGTTCGAACTGTCAGTCGTAAGGTAGACGACTACTTGGTCACTGAAAGATGTAGTAAGTGTGTGTGCTTGTGAGCAAAAATATTATATGTTGCTAAGCACTTGCAAGTTGGGATTGAGAGCCGTAAGTTTAGAAATCTGAATAATATTTTCTAAACTTAATGTTTAGGCCGTGGGGCCGGTATGAAAGCATTTAAAGCTAATTTGGGCTATAGGCCCGGGTATCAAAGTATGAAAGTTACTTTATAACTTGAAAGAATAGGTCGTACGACCGACATAAAAATATTTTACAAAACATTAAAGTTGGGCTGTAGAGCCGTATGTTTTTAAAAATTGATTATATAGCTAAGTTGGGCCGTAGGGCCGAAAAAAAAAGAGTTGTTTTTATAAAACCTTATGAGTTGAGATAGTGAGCAAAATGATGAAAATATATATTCTTCTGCATGACTTGCAAGAACAAATGTTTTATTTTTTGTATGAAAACCTGCATGAAATATTTATTATTGTGGTATACTTTTTTATTATAATACTAAGTTCACTCTCCTGTAACTACTTATGGTTGCAGATCTTGTTACAGGGTAGATCGTCGGTCTACCATGGTATGATTGAGGTCAGAAGACAAGATATGTAAGTATGAAACCTGGAAGAGGTTATCAAAAAAAAGAATATGTTGAGAAAAAGATGTGACTCTCATTTATTGTTGTTGAGATTGTGTATCCCGTACGCATTGTATAAGTAGCTTGTAGTGGATGTAAGTTAAGTTTTCATTCAACTCAAATATTGAGAATGTTATGAATAGAGTATAGTGATGCAGAGTGCATCCTTAGTGTTATTGTTGAGTTTCTAATCAGGTGCGATTGTTTCGCACCACTCCGAGTAGGTAAAATATTCTCTGGGGAGTGGGTGTGACACCTTCTTTCGAAAACTTTCTCATTTTCGTTTGGATCATCCCCCTCTCGCCCTCACTATTGTTCATTCGATAGGATAATGGGTTATTGAGGGATGACCATAGTCCTCCCTTGATATTGGGTGCCAAAGGATGAGGAGTAAGAAGAAGTATCGCCTGCTCATCAAGTATTTGGTTAATGACCGAATTTTGGCGAACCAAACCCTGGATCAGTTGGGTCAGATCCCTTAGCTATTTCTCGACATTAGGCTTTTGTTCCTCCTAAGGACTGTTTCGATGGCGATCTCCTTCTGAGGCTATTGATCTTTTGGTAACCATTCAAATCACAAGCAACTGTAGAGAGTAACAAATTGTTTTCCACAGACGGCGCCAACTATTGGTGCTTGAATTCTAACAGCTCTTTGAGATCGACAATGATCTGTAAAATATCAGAATCTAGACACAGTGGGGTGCCAGCCTAAGATCTTTCGATACTTAATTCAGCAGAGAGGCAATAATGGAAAACTGTAAAAGTGTAGAAAAAGTGGCCTATCTTTGGAGAATGTGGGCAGTGACTATATATAGAGAAGTGGAGACGGAAATCCTGGGATTAGTGGGTACCGATCCCTGATTTGTTGCCCCAAGCGTGATCCTCAAGATACGCAATAAGGTCAGATTCCTAATTTACAGCTAGTATGTGTTAGCCCCAAGGTTTAATAAATCATTTATTAATTTTAATAATAACAAATAAAGTTTTTAGAAAGTTAAAAGGGGGAGTTTTTGTAAGTCCCAAGTTTTAAATAAATCATGTGAATGATTTAAATGATATCAAATAAAGTATTGACAAAATAAAATAATTTATTATTTAAACAAAGTTTTGAAAATCCCTTATTACATATTCTTAAATCATGATTCAAATAATTATTTAATTATTAACACTCATTATTGGGGTTGACCTTATATTTAACAATATTTAAAGTGATTTCAGGTGTTAAAATGATTATAAAATTATTAAAATATTTTCCTAACAGAGCACTATCACAAAAATCAAGACAGAGTTTTCTAATATTTTTCAAGCATGTGAGTCAACCCACATCAAGCCATGAGTTGACCCAAAAGACAACACTCTCGGTATCTCCTGCAGTATTCTCTCAAGCGCGACCATGAGTCAACCCAATCTGGTCCATGTGTCGACCCAAATAATGTAGCTCTCGGGATCTCTCTCATACAGGACCATAAGTCGACCCACATTTAGCGTGAGTCAACCCAAGTCCATGTCCAAGCTCATGAGTTGATATGTCTCAGCCCACATCTCAACTCAACGCCTCAAATTATATCATGAGTCAACCGAAGGGATTTCATGAGTCGACCTAATATATTCATCACTCAGTATATTCATAGAGACCAATTGTGAGTCGACCCAAGGCAATGATGAGTCGACCCAAGCATGTATGAGCTGATG
>JAUTBS010395822.1:0-10267 GCA_032361285.1 Aequorea victoria | reverse complement strand
AACATTCAAGAACAAAACACATAGAAATTAGACATCATTTCATAAGAGATCATGTGCAAAAAGAAGATATTTCAATAAAATTCATAAGTATAGAATATCAATTAGCTGATATTTTCACCAAACCATTAAGTATCGAAAGATTTAATTACATTAGAGGGGAATTAGGAATGCTAAATCCATAAAATTTCTGTTGAATTGCCTGAAAAATATCATTCTGTTTGCTTTTGTGTGGACTCAAACTATTTTGGGTCGACTCAAGACTTTTGTGCCTCAACAGTATTCGCTGATGGGTCGACTCACACTTCAATTGTGTCGACTCAAAAGGTATTTGTGTCGACACACACAAGTATCTGTGTCGACTTAAGAAAGTCTGTGTCTATTATTTTTCGTAAACATACATTTGGGTCGATTCACCTTCCCATGTGTCAACTTAAGTGTAACGGATATAAATTAAAATCTTTTCTGGTGGCCTTCATTATTTCAAATTAGACTTTCTCTTTTCTTTCACACGCGCTCTGTTTCTCTCTCTTCTCTCTAAGTTCAAACAAAGCCTCTCACCCTCAAATCTCTAAAATTTATTCCTCCTTTCTTTCTCTCTCTCACCACTATTTTGATACCTCTTCGTATCGTTTGTTTTTGATCTGAAGAAAAAGCCCTAGGTTTTTCACGAAATCATCATCTCTCAACAAGAATCGAAAAATCTGTCGAATGGATGGTCCTGCACCTTCAAGAGTCACCAAACGTACAAGAACTGATCAAGCTAAAGCTTCAAAGAAGAAAAAAAAAAAGGGCAAGAGTCCCTCATCTTCATCCTTATTCTGTCGAGACACAGAAACACAAAATAGGTACAACAAAACCTTTAAAACTCGCCAAGTCCCAAATGAGTGGTGCATTGATTTCTAATTTTTTTGATTTAATTAGAATGCACTTTTGGGGCTGGTTTACAAACCTTGGATGGTACAATTTTGTAACCATCAAGGAACCATTTTACCCTGAGTTGGTCAGGATAACCTATGCCCACCTGAACTTAACAGAGGGCTCTGAAGGGTTATTTCTGTCCTCCTGGGTCAAAGGAAACAACCTAGTTTTTTGAGATGTTTTGATCAATAAAATCTTAGAAGCCCCTAGTGAAACTCATTTTCTAGATTATACAGATAAATGCCACTCACACCCTGTCTTTCCCCTTGAAGAATTTATTCTTCAAATCACCGATCAACTAAATCCTAACCCTGATAAAAGTTTTGACGCTAACCTCCTGCTCCCTGAATACCGAATCTTTTACCATATGGTGAACCACATTTTTTTTCCCAAGGTGGAAAATTTGAAGATGTTACATTTATTTAGTTATTGGTAATGTTGTCCATCATTAACCAACAACCTATAGACCTAGGCCATCTCCTCATCTCTGACATTTGGAAAGCTGCTCAAACCACAAAGAACATCCTTCCTCATGGTATGCTTTTACAAAAATCTTTAATTATTTTAAGATCAATCTTAAAGATTCCCTATCAATCCTATTTCACCATACCCATATTTAGAATAAAAAGGATGCGGTTGGTTGAAATTGATGGCAAATGGATCAAGCCTGAAACAACTTCCTCACCCATTATAACTCAAGACAAGACACATGACCAACCCAACCTAACCACACAATCACCCTCTCATCTCTCTACTGAGCGTCAGTGCACAGTCCCACATATTCAGCAATCGCTACAAAACCCTGGCACTCAACCTCTCTCACCTACACAAACTGCCACCCCTTCTGCAAATCCACATACTTTTGCTTTTCCACAACCTTCTTTCCATACTTCTTCCACACCTATTCCACAGTCCATTCTTATTTATGCTTTAGAGGAGTTGAATGCTAAAATAGACATTCTTGTTGATAACAATAATAGACTTCATGATAGATTAACCATCTATGAGTCCCAAATCCAAACATTCCAAGACCAACAACAAACCATAGCGTCTTCACAACTCAAACTTAACCACCTCCTTTCCTCCCTCAATAACTGAGTAGATGGTGTTTTCCTAGATGGCCTCACCTTAGGACAAGATATGAAGAAACAGATAAATGACTACCTGATTGTCAGTGACATGCTACTCAAAAGCATCTGCACTGAGTACAATCAAAGACACCTTAGAAAAATGAATGTTGTTCTTCACAGCATTCAAAATTTCATAGAGTGGGTTGAGATCCGTCTTGAAACACCTGAAGAGAAAGCGGCCAGAACTCAAAGAGAAAACCTCAATCAAGAAATGGCTCCCATGAAGGGAATTCATATTGAGGCATTAACAGCTAAACAGTTCGAGACTACCACTACCAAAGACAAACTCAATATCTCCACCAAAGGAAATGAGAAAAAGGCTGAGACAACCACAAAGAAAGACAAAGCACAGTCCTTCTTTGAATTTTTTCAGGCCGAAGAGAAGAAAGAAGTAGCCACCTATAAACGAAAACAAAAACTAAAAGAAGAAACCTAAGCCAAACGCAACAAGAAATGGAAGCCACAAATGGAAGACGAATATTCTTAAACTTTTTTTTTTCTTTTATGTAATTTGTTTTTGGGCCCTGTACCCAAAACAAGCATTCAATAAAATAGAATTTTGTTTCTATCTTGTGTATGTTTGAATGAATGCAAAATTTTATTTCTTATCACACTTGTTCTTATGAATAGCTAAAATAGTATGAGATGAATGATTATCTTTTTCTTGTATGCATATTTATATTTTTCATGATTCTATTTTTTTTTAGATGACAAAGGGGGAGAATTACTTAAGGATGATTCAATTTATTCAATTTAAGTTTTTAAATTGTATCAAATATTGAAGTTTTAGAGTTGGTAAAAATTAATAATTGGTATCAAATATTGAAATTCATATAAATTATTATTTTCATGAAAATTTAAATTATTTTCATAATCTTTTTATAATATTCACTTGGTACCAAATAAAATAAGTTTTTTTATTCCCTTTTAAAAAGGGAAGTATATTTTTAGTGGGAGATTTTAAAAATAACCATTTCATTATATAAAAAGTTTTTTCTTAAAAATTGTTTGTCATCATCGAAAAGGAGGAGATTGTTAGCCCTAAAATTTTATACATGATTTATTGAGTTTAATAATAACAAACAAAGTCTAAAATAATTAGTAAATGCTTATGAAAGGTTGACACTCATAATTAGGGTTAACCAAATGATTAACATGTTGTTAAGTCTTTTCAGGTATCACTTAATTCATTCCCAAACAGAACTTAAAGCTCAGACTTGATGAAAAACTTTTTTGAAGAACTCAACAACTCTTGAGTTGACACACAGGTTACTTTAAGTCAATACAGAAGAGACAATGATCGACAGGTTACTGAACAAATAGAAGTTAGGTCGACACAAATCCTAGTTGAGTCGACACAAATGATAGCCTCATAAAACTACCAAGAGTTCAACAAGTTGGGTTTACACAAACTTCAATTGAGTCAACAGAAAATAGATTGGGTCGACACAAATAGTCGTTGGGTCGACACGGATAAAAGCCTGTCAAAACAACCGAGAGCTGAACACCTTGAGTCGACACAAAACTCAGATAGGTCGACACAAATGATGAACAACCAAAGGATACACTTTTTGGGTCGACACCAGAATAAGTTGAGTCGACACAAATGAAGAGCTAATGAAGAAGCCGAAGCTTGAACATCATGAGTCGACACAACCACAAGTTGAGTCGACACATAGCCGAGATTTACAGAACATTAGTTGATACCACCTTCACTTGAGTCGACACAGTGTATATAGATTCCATGCCTTAAGGAACTTGAGTCGACACAACTCCAAGTGAGTCGACCCAAGTGCGCAATCTCAGGGATCTCAGTGCGTGTATCACGTGATTTGATCGATTCTCTTACAGCTGGATTTGAGGATTTACTTTGACTTTTTGAGGATCGATCTTATCAGAGGAAATTAACTAAAATCAGTTGAACATCAGATCATAATATTCGTGGAAGAAATCAAGGAAAATCAATTACACGATTTTAGGGATTCTGATACGAAGCATAGATGGAATGAATAGCTTGACTTCAGAAATGATTTTGAAATTCAAATGGATAGTCAGAGGATCGTGATTTAAAAGGAAGGTCAGATCAAATCAAGTTAAATCAAATCAACAAGAAAATTGCTTGATTCAAGGAAGAAGATCAAATCGTGATACTATAACGGTCATCTTTTTGTGACTATAAAAAGACTGTTGCTTGATTGTTTTCGACAGAAGAGAGCAACACACGATTCAGAACCAAATTCTCAAAAAAGAATACACCATTCTCGTTCTCTCATCCCCATATTCTGATTCAAAAAGAAATCCAAGAGATATAAGTTACACTACATCAGTTTCAAGAAATTCTACTTTTCCATTTACAGTGAAAGCTAGTTCAGCAACTCTTTATTTATTCTTTCATTCGGCTATTTCATTTGTGAGCTATAGTGTACACATCCACTCTGATTAGAGAGTTCTGTCATTTGATGTTTTGACATCAACACAATCTACAAACAACACTGTATTGTTGGTAGAGGTGAGTCACCTGCTACCGAAGCTTTGTGCGTGGTGTAGCACACAAAGAAAAAAAGGTCACAAGTGCTAGAAGCTATGATGGCCTTAGAACGCAGCTGTGTGTATCTTGTAGAAAGGTTTGGAGCACACCCGTAAGTACTTTCCATAGTGGAGAAATCTTAAGAGATACTTGAGAAGTGGATGTAGGCTAAGTTAAAGTCGAACCACTATAAATCTTGGTGTAAATCTCTTACTCTATCCTCAATCTCTTACTTGTTTATGTGCTTGCATATTTAGGTTGCTAGTATTTATTTATTTCTTACATAAGGAGTTATTTAAAATTTTAATTTTTTAAAAGATCCTATTCACCCCCACCGCTCTCGGGTCGTCACATAGTTAGCAATTGGTACCAAAGTCTCGTCTCTTATTTTTTGACCTCGTCTCTTATTTGAGAAAATGGTTAGTGGTTTTACTTGTGAAAGAAAGCTATGTTTTCGAACTTGTCTTTTATGAAATAATTTATGAGCATATGTTTTGGAACTTAATGAAATTAAATGTTTTATGAAAGAACATAATACGGTTGCTATGATAACCTTGTTATTACATGGTGAGTGCCATGTAGTGTGTATATCGCACACCTGATAAAGTGAGGATATACGCCACGGTATAATATAAGGAATATATCGCACACTTAATAATGCGTAGATATATGTCCTAGTATAATGATATATGATGTGTTAACTCTATCAATGAGCATTGTTAAGTGGCCCGACGAATATTCTTTAGCCTTGTCCACTGAGTAGACGGGATATTCGAGAACTCAGTACTGCAACAACTCCTAATTGGGATGTTAATACAACCCTTGGCTATATGAGATGGTTTGATTGATAAAAATTATGGAATCATGGAATAACTCTTTAAAATATATATGATGTTTGGAAAACCTTCTCTTATGAGGTGATTTGTGGAAAGATAAGATTTGGAATCTTTTGGGGATAAAAATTGTACTTTACAAAATGATATCCTATTTTCAAAGTGATGAACTATTTTGATTTTCATTGTAAAATTTATAATGCTATTGCTATTGGATGGTGAGCGTGTAGATTTATAGCTCACCCTCACATAGATTGACGTTTTCCTAGGTTTTGGCATCAAGGCTATGTCTGGACCGATCTACTGTGGTCTTAGAACTAAGGGAGAAGTTTTGGTTAGGGGTGGAATCACTTTTGTTTTCTTACTTGGAATGTAATTAAAATATAATGATGTAGTTGTGGCTGTTGATTTGTAACTCACCCCCACACAGATTGATGATTTGCAGGTTTTGGCATCAGGGATTAGTCAGGTTTCGGTCCAGTGTGGTCTTAAGCTAATGGGAAGGTTTTGGAAAGTTAGAGTTTGAAACCCTTTTTTGCTCTTCCTTTTTGGCTTGTAATTAATGAAATAATGTTGATGAAGTTGTAAGTCCTCCTGTGTAATATTTGTATGTTATGATTGGCCCATGTGTGTAGTCCTGATGGAACGTATAATGAAAGTTATGCTCGGATAATTTGAATGTTAATAAGTATATTGGGTTGTGTATCCTTCCTCAGGTTCCGTGCCCGGTACTGGGGACAGGGCTTGGCACCCCGCCCCAAGACCCTAGGCATGGCATGCGAGGAAAATAACTCATCCATCTTATCAAACTTTCTTAACTCGATTCCATTATCATTAAAGGAATCCTTCACATTTTTTTTATTTTCATTACAAACAACTTACATCACAAAAGGGCTCTCCAGGCACCATCATATACTTCGATTTAAAATAAAATACTAGCTGGAGTATATCTCCATGGACCCTAACACAAAACCTATTCTTGCAGTGGACCTGACTATACAATTTATTAGCCTGTACCTATTATAAAATCTGTGTGGGGATGAGTTACAAAATTAACATGCTCACTAATCACTAGCAACAGTATTATAAATTGTACAATGGAAGATAAAACTGTTCATCATTTTGAAAATAGGATATTATTTCGCAAAGATAACTTTTATCTCAAAAAGGTTTTAAGTTCTTAAACTTTATCGATTCTGATATTCTGTTTTACTTCATCTTCCTTCCGTCATTCCTCTTAGTAGAGAAAAATATAGATAGTAAAGCTTTCAAAAACTTTTCTTTATCAAGTTATAGATGTCACATCTTAGTTCGACCGTTATCTCTTAGAAAGGAGTTATTCATCGTTTTACCATTCATTATCTTTTAAAAGAGATGTTTTAATCATAAGATCATTCACCGCCCAGTAGAGGAATTTCTTAGCCATCACACCACCACCTCTCAGTAGAAGAATTTCTAACAATCACCTCTCAAAATATGATTTTCTGTACCATTACCGTTTATTCACTTAGTAGTGATAAATATATCTCTTTATTCAACTCATCCACTTAGTAGTGGTAACATATTTAATCATTTATTTTTTTTATTCTTTCATTAACTATTTTCCACTTAGTCATGATATCGTCCACAAAAATATTTTTTTATAGAGTCTTGGGTTGAATTAACCTCCCAACTAGGAGTTGTTGTGGTACTGTTACAGTGAATGTCCTGCCTACTCAATGGACAGGGCTAATGATCATTCTTCGGGCCATCTCCACAATGCTTAGTGGTAGAGCTAATAGTCACCCGTGGCTTACATGGCATATACCCACAAAACCATTGTGAGGTATACCCGTGTAATTCCAATGCTATCATAATAAGCATATTGTGTTCTTTAATAAAGTATCCTAACTTTTATTTAAGTTTCCATTATATGCTCGTAGATCTTTTCATAAAAACTTTCATAACCTTTACAATGTAGTTTCATTTTTCGTATCAATTAATTCGTCTTTCTCATTTGCCTAATATGTTTTATAAGTGTCTCATACTATCATAGTTCTCATGTTATAGTATATGTTTTCAAAGATCATTACATAAAATATTGAGTTCGAGTTCGAAAAATAGGTTCATGAATCGTTCCATAAGACATAAATTCATAAGGATAATTTTCTTTTCACAAGTAAAATCACTAATTACTTTCATAAAAACGTATAGCATAAAATCACCATGACTTTAACCATTCACATACTTATAATACCAAGCTAGTGATAAAAAAAACTCACCTCAAATGAGCTCAACTCCAGGAACGTCTTCCGGTTCACTCCGAATCTCCAATTCTCACACAACCTAGCACATAATGTGATAAAAACTTAACTTCGCAACTCAAAGTAACTCATACATGTTTGCGGGGATATGCATGTGAGATCATTTTCTTCTCAAATACTCAATTCCTATATACTTTTGGTACGCTCATGGTCCCCAAGATTCCTAACTTATGTTTAGGTAGTTCGTTTTTACAAAAGACCTCATAAATCGTTTTTCTCAAGATATTTAGATTTTGTCCCACCCTTTATAAATTTCTTTAAAAATGCTAAACCTTCACGAAAGATTCTGGAAAACTTTCAGACACTACATTAGGATGTTACCTAAATATTTCATAAAGAAACCAAGAGTTAAATGTCATAAAAAATGAGACTAAAAATTCGAGGGATACAGGCTGTTCGAAAATGATACTGTTTCAGAGAATCTTCTTTTCTCAAAATTCATCCAATGAAAATGAGGTTTAGAAATTTTGGGTAAAAGTAGATGTCAGGCCCCTTCCCGAGCACTGGGCACGGAACATGAGGGAGGGTACACAACCCAACATTCTTAACAATATTCATAGAATCTGAGCATAATTTTTTTTCTTTTAACATTTCATCAGGACTTCATCTCTAGGCCCAACGTGTAACGCCTCGAAAATCCGATTCATTAAGAGACATAAATATAATATTTAGGGTTATTCTAACAACAACCATCCAACATAATTTAATATTTATCATAGATAATAATGATTTTATTTTCACACATTGTACAACCTGTTTGATGATTACATTATAACACTAAAAGGATTACAGAAATTTAGAATTTTCCAAGCACATCTGCTACTTGATCAAGAGAGCCACGATTCCACATATTCCTCTACGGCATCTTCAATTGTATCCTCCTCTTCATGTCCTGGCATGAAACACCATGAGCTGTGAAGCCCAGAAAGAAACTCCCAAACCTAACATTTCTAACACTTAATACATACAACATAACATAATAAAACATGATATGCAAAAATGCTGTAATCTCTGATTCACGACCAGAACTCCTTTACGCCGAAAGGATCCAACAAAACACAACTACCCAAACTTGAAAAATTGAACTTGTAGCAATTTAGGCCCCTAGACAGTCAGATACAGTTCTCCATTTGCAGATTATGAGTCGCACCGAACTAAGTGCCGCAACTGGCTCATAAGGCCACCGGTTAAAACCAATCTGAAAAACCCACCTTGTCACACTATGAACCGTAGCCGAGTGACATACTCAACTAGCTTATGAATGCCCCAAGGGTGACGGGGTACAGCCAGGTGAAGAGTACTCATAGCACCTCAAAACCACCATCTCTATGAGTCCCTGACCAAGTTTGCGTTAAATTCATAAGTTCGACACGGTGCACCACTATACACTATATGCATCAAATTGGTATAACATGGAAGGAAAATCACCCTTTCCATCAAAAGATCACACCGAAGTCACATCGACATGAGCTTGTCAACAACAACACAATGTCCAACAAGAATCAACCCTAGCCAAGCTAGACACCAGTAGAACACTCCACCCAAGACTCAGTCCATGCATGAAAGATGTTCATAACATAAGTTGAGATCATATAACATCCATCCCAGCCATTAACATACATTTAAACCAATTGATGATGTTTAAAGAAGAAACAAACAAAACTTAGAGTAAAGTAGGCCTTAAACACAGTCTTTCTTAACTTAAAACAGAATCTCAGAATATTCCACAGAGACCTTAAAATACTTTAAAAATATCAAAACTTATTAAAGTTTTATGAAACTTTACAAAGAGCTAGAGTAAGGTGTTATCTACATTTGTCATGAAGGAACCGAGAGTTGGTTGTTAACAGAAAGGGGTCCAACAATTACTATAACAGATTCTGTCGATAGAGGGGTCTATTTGGAAAAATCGATATATCTCGAAATCTACTCAATGAAATTAACTTTTGTAAACAGGGGATGAAACTAGATTCATGTATCGTTCTCTGGATATATGGTTAATCATAGGGGGATTTTTATGGAGTAAGATATAAGGGTTCAAAGTGGGCTCTGTTTCTGCCTCTCTGTCACAGATATTTTTAAATTGGCAAAGGGGTTGAAAAATATATTTTGGGATCTAACCAAAAATCACACATACTCCAGACACCCTAAAGAACCTCCATTATAAACATCTTTTTATTTAGAGTTTATTTGATTCCCACGAAAATTCATGGATTGACATAAAAACTATTCTATTTTGATCATTCCTTCACAAATATGAACATTCAACAATCATTCCTATTTAAGCTCATCAAAAGCAAATCCAAACATAACATAAAATAACATCATAGCACATCCAATAAAAAGTTATTAATCATTTTATAGATTATTTGTTCTTCATTTTTGGCTCATTTTCAACTTCCCTAGAACATAGGTTTTAATTCATTTCTTAGTTTCTTGAACTATCTTCATCTTCTTTTATTTTTATCCATCATCTTGTATCTTAGAGAGTTATGAAGATAAGAATGTGATATTAGGGAGAGGAATGAAAGGTCTTAGAAGATTCTTACATGTTTT
>JAUTBS010395712.1:0-10268 GCA_032361285.1 Aequorea victoria | reverse complement strand
TCTGCCGTGATTTGAACTATCTCTGGCCCTAACAGTTTTCTTTCCCCTACTTCATGCCAACACGTTGGGATTCGGCATTTTCTTCCATACAAAGTTTCGTAGGGTGCCATTCCTATGGATGACTGAAAGCTATTATTATACACAAATTCAATCAAAGATAAATGATTCTCCCAACTACCTGGGAGATCCAAAACACATGCTCGAATCATGTCTTCCAAGGTCTGAATAGTCCTCTCCGACTGCCCATCGTTCTGGGGGTGAAAAGTTATACTAAACTTCAAAGTTGTCCCCATAGCTTCTTGTAGACTGAACCAAAACTTAGATGTGAAACGATGATCTCTATCTGACACCACTATTACTGGTACGCCATGCAAACGGATAATCTTGTCAATGTACAAACGTGCATACCTGTCCATCGAGAACGTCATCTTAATTAGTAAGAAGTGCGCCGACTTCATCAACCTACCGACTATCACCCAAATTGCTTCATTTTCCTTGGAAGATCGTGGTAATCCTGTTACAAAGTCCATGGTGATATACTCCCATTTCTATTCCGGTATTGACAAAGGTTGCAACAACCCTACTGGTCTCTAGTGCTTGATCTTTACTTGTTAGCATATCAAACATCTGGAAACAAAAACTATCACGTCTCTTTTCATTCCATACCACCAATAATTCTTCCATAAATCCCGATACATCTTTGTGCTTCCCGAATGCATCGCATACAATGAACTATGAGCTTTCTCAAGAATTTTCCTCTTTAGATCAGCATCATCAGGAACACATAAGCATTTTTCGTACATCAAAACTCCATCTTCAGAAACTATAGAGTCCTTATTCACCTTTTTGATAACCTTGTCCTGCAGCTTCAGAAACTGAGGATCAACTTTTTGAGCCTCTTGAATTTTATCTATCAATAATGGTCGAAGCGTAAGATTTGCAAGTAGAATTGTCCCTGTCTTCATCGATAGTTTCACTCTTAAAGATAGCAAGTCCCGGTACAAATTGGGTCGTACCTTTTGTATACATGCCACTTTTCCTGACGAGTTTCTGCTAAGAGTATCGGCAACTACATTAGCCTTCCTTGGATGATAGTTAATCATACAATCATAATCTTTGAGTAACTCCATCCATCTTCGTTTTTATAGGTTCAACTCCTTCTGAGTGAAAAGATATTTCAAACTCTAGTGATCCTTATAGATCTCTGTAGTGTCTCCATACAAATAATATCGCCATAACTTTAAGGAAACCACAATAGCCGCCAACTCAAGATTATGGATCAGATAGTTCTGTTTGTGAGTCTTTAACTGCCTTGAAACATAGACAATCACCTTTTTCTCTTGTATAAGCACATAGCCTAAACCTTGATGTGATACATCGGTATAAACCACGAAGTCTCCTTTCCCCGAAGAAATTGTCAAGACTGGTATGATCATTAATCCCCTTTTCAACTCTTGAAAACTTTTCTCACATTAGTCAGACCACTCAAACTTCACATTCTTCTGAGTCAAGCGAGTTAGAGGTTTTTCTATCAAAGAAAAATTCTTCACAAACCTTCGATAATATCCATCCAATCCCAAGAAACTACGTATTTTCATCATGTTAGTTGGCCTTTCCCAATCTACCACGACTTCTATCTTTCTTGAGTCTACCTGAATTCCATCTTCAGATATGATGTGCCCCAGAAATACCACATTGTCTAGCTAAAATTCACATTTATTGAATTTGGCATACAACTTGTGTTCTCTCAAAATTTGTAACGCAACCTTCAAATGTTCCTCTTGCTCCTCCACACTTTAAGAATATATCAGGATGTCGTCTATGAATATAATCACAAACTGATCCAAATATTCTTTAAACACTCGATTCATAAGGTCCATAAATGCAGCTAGTGCATTGGTTAACTCAAATGGCATTACCTCAAACTCGTAATGCACATATCGGGTTCAGAAAGTAGTCTGAAGTACATCTCAATCTCTTACTTTCAACTGATGGTATTCCAATCTCAAATCAATCTATTCAGCTGTCGGTAATCAATACACATTCTTAAGGTTTCATCTTTCTTCTTCACAAATAACACAGGAGCTCTCTATGGTGAGACACTGGATCGAATGAAACCCTTGTCCATCAACTCTTGTAACTGTTCTTTCAACTCGCGCAATTCTAAATGAGACATTTTGTAGGGTGCAATGGATATGGGTGGCGTGCCCGGATATAACTCAATCATGAAGTCAATCTCGCAATCTATCGGTAGACCTGATAAGTCATCTGGAAAAATATCTAGGAAATCGCAGATAACTGGTATCCTTGAAAATTCCCCTCTTTCTACTTTAGTGTTCACAACACGTGCCAAAAATCCTTGGTAACCTTTTTGCAAAAACTTAGTTGCCTTAAAAGCTGACACAAGACAAACAGGTGTCTTAACTTTATTGCCTTGGAAGATAAACTCTCCTTCACCAGGGACCTAAGAAGTTATCTTCTTCTCAAAATAATCTAAGAACGCGTGATAGGTGGATAACCAATCCACTCCAGGTATAAGATCAAGTTTTAACATACTCAATGGCATTACATCCACTTTCATTTCTTGTTTCCATAAACTTAACGAACACTTCCGGTATATGGTTTTAATGATCATTTCCTCCCCAAGAGGTGTTACAATGATAACTGTGAAATCTAGACATTCACGTATTATGCTATCTACTTGGGATATAAAAGTAGATGCTATAAATGAATGTGTCGATCCCGAATCAATAAAAACATAGGCATTCTTATTAAAAGCAATAATAGTACCTTTCACCACCTTCAGTGTCACTCGTGCATCTTGTCTTGTGATGGCAAAAACTCATTTAGGAACATCAGGTCTTTCCGCACTACCCTTTCCTTTGTTTTGCATTGATTTTGCTGGTCCACTTCCCACGGTCTTCCTACTACTCATGGAGGATGCTGTTGGCATCTCCTGCTCCCCGTACTAAGACGACACATGCCCCGTGCAGCGATAACAGATAATCTCTCTTCTCCTACTTGAAAAATTCTTGAGAAAATGGTCGGTGGCTCTACAGTGATAACATGTAGGGGTTTTACCTTCTCACTCCTGCTAAAATTTCCACTATTCGATTGATTCCCCTTGAACACAGTATTCTTTGTCGTTGATTGGTAGCTCTGGCTTTGAAAGGCCGGTGGTCTATTCGTAGTATTCTTGAAACTACTCTTTCACCTCTTATCTGATGATGTACTACCAAACTTGCACTTCTTAAACTCTTTCTGCCTTCCTGTTCCTTCTTTCAAATCCTTCTCAATCATACGTGCCTTGTTCACCAAGTTGACGTAGCTACTAATCTCCAGGACTGTCAGTCTGGTCATTATCGTGTACTCTAATCCTCTTTGGAACCTTTTGCATCGTGTCACCTCATCTTGAACTAGTAGAGGTGTATAGCGTGATAGTTTTGTAAATTTCATCTCATACTCAGCCACACTAATATTCTTCTGAGTTAGATCAATGAATTCCTGCTCCTCCTCATACTTGTATGATACAGGCTCGTAGTGCTCCTCAAACGCCTTTGAGAAGCGAGCCCAAGTGATCTCTTATAGTGTAGAGGGTTTCGCTCCCAGAATAGGCAATTTCAACAATGTTTCTATTGCCTTCCACTAATTATTAGGTTTCCCTCGGAACATGAAAGTAACAAGGTCAATTTGATCATTTTCTAACACTCCAAGCCAATCAAGAATACTCACTGCATCCTTTAGCTAAGACTGAGCTTCAGTGAGGTCAGTTATTCCATTAAATTCTTTGGCCCCAAGGTCCTTGAACTATTTTACCCGTGATTTGTCATTCCTTCCTACCTGCATACTAAGCAGTCGGGTATTCATCTCTGTTAGATGGGCAATTATTTTTAAAATTCTAACTGTTTGATCAGCCCGATCAAGTTGTCCAACTTGTGGGGTACTCCAGGTTCATTCCCAACTTATTGTCCAGGTCGAAGGACACTTCATCCAAGTTCTCCATTCTCTACATTATAAATAAGAATAGTTATAACTTCAGAGTTCAAACTTCAGAACTTACTCATAACACTCATAAATTATATTCCTTCATAGAGATTCATAATTATGAAAATCTTTTCAAACTCAAAACTTCAAGATTTACACATATAATTCTATATCAAACAACCCATTTACGGCTCATAGGGTAGTTTTCCCCAATCGAATAACTTACTATAACTTCCAATAGGAATCTAGGCCCACAGAACGTGTTTTTAATCAGACTTCAAGGCCAGTCAAACAAACGTTCAAAGACAAGGGTACGACACCCTAAAGTCCTACTATCCACAACATATGTCCACATAGTGTCAAACTCAACTGTGTCTACATAACCTATAACCTTATGCTCTGATACCAAATTGTCACACCCACTCTCCGGAGGATAAATAAACTCACTCGGAGTGGTGCAACATAACTTACTTAATCCACAATTACCATAATAATAAGGGATGCACTTCACATTGCCCCAAAAAGCACATCACATTAATCATTAAATTAGTCCATGATTTCGCATATATACCACTAAGGAATCCTCCATCCCTATATATAAAAAGGTAATCTAAACTATGGTATACTCAATCCCAACCATGGTTACAAACATGATAATCATCTGTTTATATATTACAATCCAAAAAAGAAACTTATACAAAAAGATCTTCTTTTCTTAAGGGATCCTCCTCTTGACACTAGTAGACCAAAAGTCTATCTGGAACTGTAATTTGCAACTACAAAAGTTACAGAAGAGTGAGCTTAGCATTAAAATAAAATAAGATATAAAATATTTCTTCCACAAAGTATTTAATAGAAAATCAACTTCACACACACAGAGATAAGAATAGTTTTTATGATTCCAAACATCATACTTTGAAACACATTTATCAAAGTATCTGAATAAACTCAACATACACGTGTTATATTTTCACAAAAATTTATATAACACAAAATACCCAACTCACGCTTTATAGTGCCCAAATAATCGTTTAACCTCACGATCGAGAGTTTCAACAGTACTGTTACCTCAATCATAATGCACTTTCATTTGAGTGACGGGTGTGAGGGGCCACTCATTTAACACCAGTGGTAAGTGCATCGTACACCTGCTATGGGCAAAGCTATTATGGTTACAATGTGGATAAGCCACCACCACACCCATTATGGACAATGCCTTTAAGGCTACTAAACACCTATTATGGGCAATGCCTTTAAGGCTACTAAACGCTCATACATGGGGCCAACTCGGGATGGTTACCCGCTAAAACTTGACACACTCAAGCAAAACACCAAATCCAAGATTCATTTTTGATCTCATCAAACCCTTTATAAAACAGGATCACATTTGAGAAAACTGAAGATCAACTTCATTTGAACAACCAAACATTCGTTAAGAAAGCATCTATGAGATCATCATAAAATATGTTATCAAAATATTTCAAGATAACAACATTTTTTATATTTCATTTTAACAAAACTAGCCACTCTCACCTTTACTTGAGTGCTTCAAGAATGACCTTCCTTATCATGAGGCGACGCTGCTTCATCCACGGTTATACTTCCGGGACCTAGATTACATAATAATCTTTGAATAAGAACCAACTTGTGTTTCAGATGATTCTTAAAATCTTACATCTTGACCCTATGGTCTTAAAGAATTCTTAGTTCCTCTTGGAACATCATCTTCCCTTATTTCTTAAAGGTTTCTGACTTTACCATGCTTGATAAATTTATTTTAAAGGGTTAAACTTTTGTGGTAATTTCTGGTAAAGCTTCAGAAGTTAGATGTGGTCGTGAGCTATGTTCTTCATAAAGAAACCTAAGGCCAAAAATGGCCACAAAGGCTCTGAATCATTGCTGGAAAAAGGCTGCTTCCACACGTTGGGTTGACACAAAATTGGGATTGGGTCGACTCACAATGTCTTTCGGTCAACTTAGGATGCCCACAGGTGGGTTGGGGCAAGGCGTGGGCTGAGGCATATCGACTCATGTGCGTTGGGCTTAGGCTTGGGTCGACTCACACAGGATTTGGATCGACTCAATGCCTTGTCTGCTAAAGATACAGAGTACAACCTCGTTTGAGTCGACTCACAGGTCATCGTGGGTCGACTCACAACCTTCCCTGATAGAGATATAGAGAGCTAATAGGTTTGAGTCGACACACTCAAGATTTGGATCAACTCACAGCTACGCTTAAGAAATATACAGAGAGCTTTATGGTTTGAGCTGACATACACAAGGCTTGGGTCGACTCAAACTCTCATCTGAGAGATACTACAGAGAGCAACCTACTTTGGGTCGACTCACATAGGGGCTGGGTTGACTCAAAGGTCCGAAAATGTTGATGCTCTGCTTTTGTGTATTTCTGTAACAAGGCTTTGTTTGGGGGGAAAACATAGTTTTTATACATCTCTCAAGGCTCTACAACATCAATTATCTTCCTTCCTCTATAACTTATGCACGCATCACTCCAAAACTTCTTATAAAGGTATTTTTATAAATATTTAGAAACAAGATTCCAAATTTCTCCCATTAAAATTCCCAATGATGGAAAAAAGGGAGATCCACTTGTATGCATGTTCTAAGGGCAAGAAAAGACTAAGAAATGGGGTTCTATTCTTTGGCTAGGAGAGGTATTCGAAGATGTGATAAACTTTTGAGTTGAGGACATGGTTCTTACCTCAAGAATATCGAAAGTAGGACGTCAATGGCGGTTGTTCCACTTTTTCTTCTCCTCTATTCTTCCTCTCTCCCATTTTTGGTGTGAAAACTTCTCCACTATTAGCACTAGCGCCTTCTTTCCATCTCTAGAACTATACGTAACTATAGAACCCAAGAGAACTTCAGAGATTTGGGGGAGAATGGGTTTCAGTCTAAGAGAGACAGAGAAAGAACTGATCTCATCTCATCCTATCACCTGACCCTTGAAATGATGAAAAGCATGGATGATGGGACATAAAGAATGGGATGTCTGCTAATCCAAAATTGATGTGACGGTGGCTTGTAAACAAAGCCACCAGATTTATTAATGTATACATATTCTATTCTTTTCTAATTTTGGGAGATTAAATACATTGGCTAAAAATACACTTTATGCCCTTCTTAGTTTGGGGCTTAAGAATTAACTCCCATTATGATCAAATTAATTAATAGGGCCTTATTAATTTAATAATTATTTTTTAGGTCTTAAGCAAGATTAATTATTCTCAAAATTATCCTTTAAAATTACGAGATGTTACACTATCCCCCAACGAGAAGCTGTACAGACGATCGTTAACCGATCCTTACCTTCTCTGCGTGCATCCGAGCATGGTAGGGGACCTCCTATTCTAGATTCATGAAGGCATATGTGGAAACCCATAGGGGATATGTCGTTAGCGCACATAATAATAACACAGGGCTATTGGTGGCCGTATTTGCAGAAAGACACCCAACGATATGTCTAAAAATGCAAAAAATGCTAGAAGTTTGCCTCCATAATTCACCAATCGGTCAGCGAGCTCACGCCTCTCGTCAGCCCATAGCCCTTCGCCCAGTGGGGTCTTGACATTGTGGGACCTCTCTCAAAGGTAGTAAATAATAAGAAGTTTCTCATTACGGTCACTGATTACTTCACTAAATGGGTGGAAGTCGAACCCCTCGTCAACATCAGGGAAGCTGACATAAAGAAGTTTGTATAGAGAAATATTATTATCACAACATTTGGAATCCCAATGGATCTAATCTCTGGCAACGACACCTAGTTTGATGGAAGACTGTTTCAAACCTTCTTGGCCTAATTAGGGGTGGCCTTCTACAACTCGACACAGGCCTACCCCCAGTGCAATGGACAAGCAGAAGCGTCGAACAAGACCATCCTCGACGGCATAAAGGAGAGGTTGGAAAAAGCAAAGGGAAGATGGATGGACAAACTACCTAACGTCATTTGGACTTACTGAACAACACCACGGTGGTCAACGGGAGAAACTCCGTATTCTATGAAATATGGGACCGAGGCAGTGATCCCCCTAGAGATCGGCCTTTCGACAATGAGGACCGACCTTTCCACCCCAGAAGGCAACGACGACACTCTAGCGCGAGACCTAGACCTGGCCGAGGAGCAAAGGGAGACTGCCCTCCTCAAAATCTAGGTCTACCAACAAGAGATGGCAAAAGAGCATAATAAGAAAGTTTGGCCCTAAGACTTCTCTCCAGGGGATTTGGTACTTTGGAAGATTATAGGCAACACCAAGGTATCCTCAGAAGGCAAGCTCGGCACGAATTGGGAAGGGCCTTATAAAATTTAGGTCATCGTAGTAGCATGAGTATATAGACTAGAGGACGCCAGCGGCAAAGAGATTTCTCGACCATGGAACAGAGCTAATCTGCAGTTTTCTTCTAGTAACGATGTAACCCTTCAGCTAAGCCATGCAACAAATGAGAAGTCAATGAAAATTCTTTCACCATCAATGTGCAGCCGAAATAGTTCATTTAATCAAGAGTTCGAGCAACTCTCGGGTTCGAATAACCCAACAGCTAACTCGAACATCTTGGCCTAGCAGGAGTTCAAACAACTTTTAGGTTTGAATAACCCAATAGTCAGCTCAAATAGCTCGGCCTAGCAGGAGTTCAAACAACTCTCAGGTTTGAATAACCCAACAGCCAGCTCGAATAGCTTGGCCTAGCCGGAGTTTGAACAACTTCTGGGTTCGAATAACCCAGCAGCTAGTTGGAACAGCTCGGCCTAACAGGAGTTCAAACAACTCTCGGGATCTAATAACCTAGCAACTAGCAGTTTGGCCTAACAGGAGTCCGAATAACTCTCGAGTTCGATTAACTTACATCTAGGCATGTGGTAAAAATAGAACTCCATCTTCCATGACCGAACAAAGTATTGTTCGGCATGTGGTAAAAATAGAACTCCATCTCAGCAGGTGGGTCTACGGCTGGAGGGAGAGCTAAGGCCAGCGGGGCTCGGCCTGGGGAACCTCAGCAAGGGCAGAGATAGAGTCCACCGGGGGCACACCAGGAGCTTTCGCGGGGCAGGTAGCCTACTCCCCGGGTGCAGACGAGATCTTGGTCAAAAATGGGGAGGTTTTCTTCATGTTCAACCGCGCCAAGGTAGCCTTCTAGCCGATCTGGGTAAGCTCAGCCTTGACAGAGTTAACTTAGCCGATCACCATCTACATGCCGATATCGTAGCCGACCTATCAGGCATCATCTTTGTGTGCCACCCAGGTGGCCTCCATATCTTCCTGGACTTGTTTCAGTGTGTCCAGTTCGGCCTGGATCAGCCTTAGTGCCTCCAGGGCCGACTCGACCTTCAGAAGAACCTCGAATCGCTCTGCCAATTTGACGCGTGCTGCTTTGAGCTCCCTTACCGTAGACACGAGCTTATCCTCGACAATTTAGGCCTCGGTCATTCTCTTTTCTAGGGCTACGACCGCCTCGGCCCTTGCCCTCTCCACCATGGCTAACTGGTGGCTTAAGTGGTTGTAGGCCATCCTCGGATCACCAAGATGGTCGAGCACCACGTGGAGGTCCTACAGGCTCTGCACAAATAAAATACAAGTGGTAAATATAAGACATAATGAGTGAAACCGAGCTACAAAGGGAAAGAAAGAGGGGGTAAAATGGATTTACCTGGACACCGGCATGGATGGCCGAGGCTACGAGCAAGCCATTAGGCCTGCTGGCTCGGTCATCCATGTCCCTATGAAGGAGTACAGCCCTCGACAGGGCATAGGACATGGAGGGCGAGCCAGCCGACCTCATATCTGCCGTAATCGGCTGGCTGTCATGGACCAGCTTTGGCTCCCAGGTAGGGGTAGCCATTTCATCGTCCTGCACGATGACATGATCTTGAGGAGGTGGCATCACTTGGGGAGAGGGGATAGCCACATTAGAGGCCGAGTCCTGCTCTTGTTGAGGAGCTCAGCTAGTGGAGCCAGAAGCTGGAGCAGCAGGAATGCCGAGCATCGCCGATCTCAGGTCAACTGATTTTGGAACCCTCGGTATTGTTGAGGGAGATGGGGAATCCTACCACGTCCTCTTGGCGAGGGTATGGGTGTACGAGCGCTCATACCAGAGTAGGTATGGGGCATCTCGGTGCCAAAGTGTCAAGGCCTGATCAATTAAGACCGACTGTTCGCTCTCGAAAGAGATTTTACAAATGAATAAAAAACTTAACTTATCCTCTATTCGAGTGGAATAGTAGTAAGTAGGGTGTCGGTCCACAGGGATATGAAGGCTGAGTTGATAAA
>JAUTBS010395601.1:0-10268 GCA_032361285.1 Aequorea victoria | reverse complement strand
TATGTGTGGTAGAGGGAAGTTGTCTTTGGGACTTGCTTTGTTAAGATCTCGGAAGTCAATGTAAACTCGCAGACGATCATCTTTCTTTGGCACGGGGATAATATTAGCAATCTAATAGGAGTACTCTGTCACATGAAGAAAGTCGGCGTTCACTTGCTTGGTAACTTTCTCATTGGTTTTAAGGGCCCAATTTGGTCTTACACATCAAAACTTTTGTTTTATGGGTTTTGCATCGGGGTAGAGGGGAATTTTGTTCTGGACAATTTCTGGGTCTATTCTGGGTATGTCTTCTTATGACCATGCGATTTTTTTTTTTAAATTCCCTTAATAGTTTGGCTAATGGCTCACATTCTTCAAATAATAGAGTGGAACCGAGCTGGACCATTTGATGATCCTTTTCAGTATCTAGGTTTATTGAAAACGTTTCTTCAATTAAGAGTTTAGTGCACAAATTTCTTTTTTTTCAATTAAAAGCTTTATTTCCCGGGGAACAGTTCCATCAAAATTATTTTTGGAGTCAGAATTCAAACATTCAAATAAAAGTACAGTATGGGTAATTAGAAGAGTTCCTCATATTATTATTGTTGTCAACAAAGAATGATACAGACTTCGACATGCATTGAGAGGAAATGTTTGAAAAATACTTCCAGCCCAGGTATTTTCTACCCAGACCCCTTATCTATCCACGTTTCTGAGAATCCACAGAATAAGAAAGCCTCGCCTTCATTCACAAACTTCCCGTTTAGAGACACGTATGCTGGCATCGGGCCAGGTATGTTTTCCCGCTTCTTTGAGCATGTGCCTTCTTTTGTGCTTCCACTACTTTCTCAGTGTATTCCTTGGCTGTTGACTCGTATCCCAGACCGAATGCATGGCTATTGCCCTGAATATCTATTGGTTCACTCCTTCATTGTTGGATTTTTCTAAGCCCTAGGTCTGGGAAGTATGACATTTTGCCCATTATTGTCACCGCCTGAGATTTTATGTTGTTCTTCGGTCATCAAATTTTGAATAGTTGTTGATTCATCAAATTTAAAACCACTCAGGGTGAGATCCTCCTCCTCGTGTTGTATTTCCAGCAAATGGGTGCAATCAATGGCTAGCGACTGAATGCTTGATTCTCCAAAAATGGTTAAGATAGTCTCATCTCTTATCATTTTAACCTTCTAATGGAGGGTGGATGGAACTGCTTGTACATTGAGGTCATGCAACCAAGGTTGGCCCAACAATAAGTTGAAGATGCCGACACATCCAATACATAGAATTCTATCTCACTTTTGGCGGGTCTCATGGTAACTGCAAACTTGACTACCCCCAGTACATTCATGCGGGTATTATCATAGGCCCATACCCCTTGGGTAGTCGGCGAGAAATCTTATTCTTTCAACCCGAGGCAATGTGTTGTCCTGAGAGGGCAGACATTCAGCGCTGACCTGTTGTCAATTAATACCATGGGTACCCATTTTCTAATGCACTTGACTGTTATATGGAGAGGCTTGGATCCTTCAACTAGAAAATCTTTCTCTATGAAAGCGATGACATTGGTCAGCCGAGTATGGGCTACCATTCCTACCAGCTGCTCAAGAGTGGTATCTATGGAGATGTCAGTTTTTCTCAAAACCCTCAGGACGACCTGTCTGTGCTTGTGGGATGCCATCAGTAGCCCCCAAATGCTCAAATTAGCTTGGATTTTTTTGAGCTGCTTTAGTACAATATCGTCTTCTTCTTTGGCTTATACTACTGGCTGACTGACCTCACCTTTCTCTAGGTATACCATTTTAAAGTGTCTTCTGCTCCTAGTTAGATGTTCAACTTCTTCTTCAGGATCCCACAAACCATCCCATAGATTTGGAGTGGTGTTGACCTCTGATAGGTACAGTCCTTCTAACTCCCACAGGTCATTTTCTTCTGCCTTTTCTTCTTCTTTATTGGTCATTGGATGGTCTATGCAGGTTTCCAGGTTTTGTTTTAGGGTTGGGCCCTGTTCTTTCCTTTCCTCTGCTTCATGTCGACTAATCTCCCTTACTGCCCATAACTCTTCTTCCTTCCAGTTGTTATCAGGTCTTAAGTAGTTCTAGATGTCATTATCAAGAGCAAAGAGGTCTAAGATGCCTTTTTCCTCTTCAGACGTGATATTCGGGCTGGCATCCTGCTTACCTCTGCTTCTATTTCTGTTCTCTGCACTTTCATTATCGGTGGGCCTATTCTCTGTGGTGTTTTCTATTTTCTTGCTCTCATCTCCTCCTTTTGTCTTATTTGGTCCCTGGTCTTTCCCGGGCTCAGTTCCAACCTCGCTTTCTAGTTCGTCATTGTGTGCTGACTCTAATTCTTCTCCTGGTCCTATATCACTATTCCCTAGTTTTCCCTTTGATTTCTTTCCTAATTCTTCTTTGTCTCATTTCTCTATACTGTCTTCTAGTTGGGTACCAAAGGTATAAAGGTTATCCTCATCGGGGCCTCTCCACCCCTCACTTCCTTTCGACTAGTTATTTGTGCCTCCATTCTTTGACTCATCCGATGAGAGCCAACCATCATTGTCGGTATCTATGTCTGGATCGTAGAAGGAAAACTCAACATGCACTTCACTATTTTTGATCATGTTGTCCCACTCTTTCATCATTTCCTTTACTTCATCTAACTCTATCAGGTTATTTTCTTCTACATATAAAGTCATTTCTGCCTCTAGAGAGCTTAGAGAATTCTTCTTCAGGAGAGTTGAACTTGGTCTGGCTACCTTCTCTGAGTAGATGTAAACATTGGGATCATAACAAGGTGAGGTGGTATGGACACAATTCAAATTTCGATGGGATGGATTCATGTGGTTCAGCAATAGATTGTTTGTTACGTTATGTTTAACTGCCGTTGGGGGCAGAATCACCTTGTTATCAATGAGATCCCGGATTGCATGTTAAAGCCTCACGTAGTTGTTGATTGCATGTCCATCTTCCTGATGGTAGGCACAGTATAACCCATGGTTAAATATGATTGGGAGTAGGTTAGGAAGAGACATTGGATCGAGGGGCTTAAGGTGTCCTCTTTCCACCAACCTTGGGAATAATATGGAGAGTGGTACACTTAGCTGAGTGAAAACCCTCCTTGGAGGTCTGGGTGCAAATGATGGGCTAGCCTGACCTGGCTGAGGATTTAGAACGTTAACTTCTACGGCCCTTGATGTGTTGTTATGGGGAGGTTATTGTTGGCTTGGTTGGTGGGGTAGTTGTTCTGATAGGGCCTCCTAGGCTTCTAACTCGGGTCTCTGTCTAGATGGTGTCCTCTATTTGGATTCATGCATTAAATAGCTTCTCTAAAGTCATGAGTGGCTGAGTGATCAAGTATTTCCTAAACTGGGATTACAAGTTCTTCACTACCACTTGGACCTACTTTTCTTCTGTCGGTCAATTTGTTATCTTTGTCGCCTTACCCCTCCAGCGGGTTAAGAATTCCATAAAAGCTTCATTGACGTTCTTCTTAGTGGTCTCTAGTTCCCTAGCTGTCATGTCCAATTGGACATTCTAGCTATATAGCCCGACAAAAGTAGTGACAATATCTTTCCAGCTCCTAGTCTTGGTGGTCTCTAAAGATAGAAACCATCGTTGTGCGGCTCCTGACAAGGGTCTGTGGAATAAATGCGCATTTAGCTGGTCATCAATTCCCATGGGACCTAAAGTACCAATGTACATCCGCAAATGGATTTGGGGATCCCGGTGCCATTGAATTTTTCCTTGTCTGGCATCATAAATTTGTTTGCCAACTTGGCATTGGGAAAGAGGAAAAGACCTTCAATGTCTAGCATGTACTCGTCTACCCACTTGTCCTTTCTCAAAACTTTTTCCAACTTCTCAATCTTGTCGGAGAGCAAGGCTTCTCGGGCTAGGGCAGGATCTATTACAGTTGCTACAGGTATAACAATGGCGGGTCTAGTGAGCTCAGCTCCTGGAAACTTTACACTTTACTGATTCTCTTCCTAGATGGGGTCCTCGACTATCCCATCCTATGGAACTCACAGAACCTGATTGACCTGAAGGGCTCGGATCTCCTCTTGGCACTGAGCCTGGGCTTGGGTTTGATTTTAGAGCGTGAGGGTCATGCCCTCTAGAGCTCTTCATTTTTTATAGGGTTCGGATTAAGAAAGCATTAGGATCCACTCCTTCCATCACTGTATTTGGGTCGAGATCTATTCTTTGAGGTCGTCCACTTGGTGATTGGTTCCAAACAGACGTGATGCCTGACTTTGATGGAGCAATGATAACTCATGATAGGTAGAGGTGAGAGGAAAACACATTAGATCATAACACAATATTTCTGAGGTCTAGGATAACCTCGTGGAGGGAAAGCAACTAGAGCAATAGTGTTGAGATAAAGCAGAGGGGTAACATAAATTAGAGCAACAGCGTTACGAGAGAAGATGATCATGACCTGACTAAAGAGCGTGTAAGACCCTGGATAAAAACGAAAAGGTGCGGGTGATGAAAACTAAGCTTAGATAAAGTATAGGGGTAACATAAATTAGAGTAACAGCGTTATGAGAGAAGATGACCATGACCTGACTAAAGAGCGTGTAAGAGCCCGGATAAGAACGAAAGGGTGCGGATGATGAAAGCTCGGCTTAGCTAAAACGAAAAAGAAATGTCAGGCCTCAGCTTAACGATAAAGGAACTCAGAAAAAGAAAACGAGTGTGGGTGATGAAGCCCGACTTAAATGGAAAAATGGGAGCGTTGAGATTTTTATCACCTCAACATCCAAGAAAAGGTCGCGGGTAAAACCCAACTTAGAAGAACGTTGAGATTGCCTCAACGTCTCAGGATTTTCTCAAAAAATTCCAGAGAGAGAAAGAAAAAAGGTGCGGGAGAAGCTCGACTTATCCGTCGAGATTTTGGATCTCAAGCGGCAAAAGGGGTGCGAGCGAAGCCTGGCTTATCCATCAAGATTCTGGATCTCAAGCGGCAAAGGGTGCAGGTGAAGCTCGGCTTATCTGTCGAGATTCTGGATCTCAAGGGGAAAACAGTGTGGGCAAAGCCTGGCATATCTGTCAAGATTCTAAATCTGAAGCGGAAAATGGTGCAGGCGAAGCCTGACTTATCTGTCTAGATTTTGGATCTCAAGTGGCAAAGGGGTGCGGGCGAAGCCCGACTTGGCCTAAAGAAAAAAGAAACGTCGGGCCTCAGCTTGACTTTAAATGAACTCAGGATTTTCTCGAGAAATCTTGAGTGAGAGAAAAAAAATGAGTGCGGGTGATGAAACCCGACTTAAATGGAAAAATGGTAGCGTTGAGATTTCTATCGCCTCAACGTCCAAGAAAAGGTTGCGGGTAAAACCCAGCTTAGAAGAACGTTGAGCTTGCCTCAACATCTCAAGATTTCATCAAAAAATCTCAAAGAGAGAAAGAAAAAAGGTGCGGGAGAAATCTGGTTTATCCATCGAGAATTTGGATCTCAAGCAGCAAAGGGATGCGGGCGAAGCCCGGCTTATCCATTGAGATTTTGGATCTCAAGCAGCAAAGGGTGTGGGCGAAACCCAGCTTATCCGTCTAGATTCTAGATCTCAAATGAAAAAGGGTGCGGGCGAAGCCCGGCTTATCCGTCGAGATTATGGATCTCAGCAGCAAAGGGAGCGGGTGAAACCTAGCTTATCCATCGAGATTCTAGATTCTAAGCATGGAAAAGGGTGTGGGCGAAGCCTAGCCTATCCGTTGATATTCTGGATCTCAAGCGGCAAAGGGTGCGGGTGTAAACTTGACTTATCCGTCAAGATCCTGGATCTCAAGCGGCAAAGGAAGCAGGTGAAGCTCGGCTTATCCATTGAGATTCTAGATCTCAAGCGGCAAAGGGTGTAGGTGTAAACCCAACTTATCCGTCGAGATTCTGGATCTCAACTGACAAAAGGGTGCGGGAAAAGCCTCGGCTTATCTGTCGAGATTCTGGATCTCAAGCGACCAAGGGTGCTGGCAAAATCCGGCTTATCCGTTGAGATTCTGGACCTCAAGCAAAAAAAGGTGCGGGTGTAAACCCGACTTCATCGAGAAAAAAAAACATTGAGCCTCGGTTCAATAACGAAAGAACTCGGGATTTTTTGGGTGAGAAAAGAAAAGAAGGTGAGCATAGAACCTGGCTAAGAACAAAAAAGAGGTTGGGCATCAGCCCAATGACTACGAGGCTCGGGACAACCTCGAAAGTTCTCGGGAAAGGGAAAGAGACACAGGTTGATGAAACCCAACTCAAAATAAAAGAACAAGGTTAGGCCTCGGCCCAACGACGACAATCCTCGGGACAACGTCGGAGGGTCCTGGAAAAGAGTAAAAAGAGGCATATGTGATGAAACCTAACTCAAAATAAGAGAAAAAGGTCGGGCCTTGGCCCAACGACAACGATCTTCGGGATGACCTTGGGGGTCAGGAGAGAGAAAAAGAGGCACGGGTGATAAAACTCGACTCAAAATAAAAGAAAAAGGTTGTACCTCGGTCCAATGATGACAAATCTCGGGACGACCTCGGGGGATCCTGGGAGAGAGAAAAAGAGACACGGGTGATGAAACCTGGCTCAAAACACAAGAAAAGGGTTGGGTCTCAGCCCAACAACGATGAATCCTAGGGAAACCTCGGAGTGTCCTGTGAGAGATAAAAAGAGGTTCGGGTTGATAAAACTCGGCTCCTAACAAAAGAAAAAGGTCAGGCAATAGCCCAGCGACATCGAATCCTGGGATGACCTCAAATGGGTCTCGAGAGAGAGAAAAAGAGGCTCAGGTGATAAAACTTGGCTCTTAACAAAAGAAAAAGGTTAGGCAACAGCCCAACGACATCGAATCCTGGGGTGACCTCGGAGGATCCTGGGAGAGAGAAAAAGAGGCGCAGGTTGATGACACTCATCTCGAAAAGAGGAAAAAGGTCGGGCAATAGCCCAACGATGACGAATCATGGGGATACCTCGGAGGGTCCCGGGAGAGGAAAAGAGACACGGGTTGACGAAACCCGACTCTAAACAATAAAAAAAGGTCGGGAAACAGCCCAACAACGATGAATCCAAAATGACCTTGGAAGAGAGAAAGAGGCTCAGGTGATGAAGCTCGGCTCTAAAAAAGAAAAAGGTCGAGCAACAGTCCAGTAATGACAAATCTTGGGTTAACCTCGGAGCGTCCCAAAATAGAGAAAAAGAGGCTCGGGTGATGAAACCTGGATCGAAACAAAGAAAAGGGTCAGGCAACAGCCCAACGATGATGAATCCCTGGGAGACATCGAAGGGTCCCAGGAGAGAGAAAAAGAGGCTCGAGTTGATGAAACTTGGCTCTAAAAGAGGAAAAAAGTCGGGCAACAGCCTAACGATGACGAATCCCGGGGCAACCTCGGCGGGTCGTGGGAGAGAGAAAAAGAGGCTCGGGTTTATGAAACCCAGCTGAAAAGAGGAAAAATAAAATCTACACTAATCATTCATAAGCAAGTAAGAAAATAAAACACATAACCTTACAAGGTGATTGTCCTAAAGTAAAAGTTCTAAGCAACTAGATGCAATAAAAAAATAAGCTGGGTAGTCCAGTAATCGGGTACCTTCTGAATAGAATCAAGAATATACCTCCCCTGCCAAGTAGTACCTGACCAGGTCAAATGGTATGTAATAACCCTTTTTATGTATCCAAATGGGCATACGGCCAAAAGGCTTGTCTACTTCCCCACATTGCCCCGAGACAGTAAACCGCCGAGTTGAAGGGTAGGCAAGCATTTGATTTATTTTATTTTTTTCTTTCTTCTTTTATTTTTGAAAAATAACTGTCAAAAATAGAAGAAAGGAGATAGAAAACAATGCAATGCAATGCTAATACTAATGAAAAACTTAAGACAAGAATATTGAAATATTTTTTGAGTTTAGCTCGCTTTCTTAAGTATTCCCTAGTGGAGTCGCCACTGTAAGAAACTCTCTGGAAAAACACGTCGCCCTCCCTCCTTTTAAGTCTTGTTTTTAAAACACTCTCGGTTTTAAATTTTTTTAAGAGAAAAGCGGGGTCTTATATTTTTGAAAAGAGAGCCCCCAAAATGCGTCCGTCTTAAGAGCCGCACAATTAGAGTCGCCACTTAGTTTTTAATGATAAACTAAGAAAACAAGACTTTCAAGGTACTAGACCGTCGTTACCAGATATAATGGTTTGGGATTTAGGATATGAGAAGGAAAGGTGTTAGGCACCCCTCTCGCCCGATCAGAAGACCGACCTCCACTTAACAATTTTCTTAGTTATTATCTTAGGTATTTCAAAGGTAACATATACAGAACGGGGGTTGAAACAAAGCCATGCAAAACTAAACAATGAAGCAAAATATAACCTAAAACTAAGGTTTCTTAAGCATACTTGCACTTATTTGCTTGTTAAAAGGGGAGATGGAAACATATCAATGTGCAAAAAGGAATACAGAGGCATGTTGTTGATATAAAAAATATGCAAAAACCTACTGAAAGACTACTGATTTTAACAGAAGTGGCGCGTGCCATCTCTTAACCTAGCGCACGCCACATGAACATAGCACACGCCACTTTTAGACTCTTTGGAGGTGGCGCGCGTCACTATAGCAGAGTGAGCTCTACACTGGGAGGACAAAAATGGGCTACCATTTTGAGAAAAATAGTGTGTTTGTGTGCGAAAGTGTTTTTATACTTAGAATAAAATATGAAATACGGAATTTATCTTAGTGTTTTTAACACATAGTCTAAAAACCTATATTTCATATATCCTTATTCTAGACATGCATATATGAGAAAGCTAACAAGTTAGGTGGAACTTTTCTAAGAAGAAAGAAAAGATGCTTAGATTGAAAATGAAAATAGAACCGGGGAGAATGAGGCCAATGACCTCTTCTTCTCCTTTACTAATAAACAAACTAAATAAAAAAAAAAAAAGATGACTTACCAAAAATCCCTATCAAAAAGAGAGTTTCAAGTAAAGGCGCAGGTGCTATCCGGTAGCTTTCCTCAAGTGTAGCACATCCGATTTCGAAGAACTCTCCATAGAGTTTTGATTCATCGAAACTTGGCCGGTATAGTGAATTTCTAGTCAGATATGGGTTAGTATCAGGTTTTCAATTTGATAGAGTATTGACTTCTCTAATATGGGAATCCAGAAAATAGAGGGGGGAGTGCCTCTATTTATAGACTTTGGGCGAGGAAGCTGTCCAATGGTGGAAGCTTCTTCTCAAGGTGGCGTGCGCCAAGTTGATCCAACGCGCACCCTTTTAGGATAGATTTGGAAAAATGTAGCGTGCGCCACTTTGAGGTGGCGCAGGCCTATTTTGGGAAAGGTGGCATGCGCCACTTTGAGATGGCATGTGTCAGGGGTATCTTTTGTATTTTTTATGTTTTTGATATGTTGGGGTCTGTTGGGGTATTTTGGGATATATTGGGCTAGTCATTGGACTCTTGAGCTCGTACAGAGTTCCCTTTAACGTGATTTATGCATATAGTCATCACTAGAAACTAATCGGATAAGCCTAACGCGCGAGTTTTTCAAAATTGGAGCGTCTATAGAGACCATTGAAGATATTGATATACAAAAGAAACCGGCTACAAATGCAAAATATCCGATCAGTTCAGATCTAGTGTTTTCATCTATGATGCACGATGATGGTGGGAGAGACACACAGGGGGAGGCAGAAGTTGATGAGGATACACTTACAGATGACGGTATAGAACTGGTAGAGTAGATAGAGCAGGCTCTTGTTGACCCTCCAACAGAACCACGGTTGATGAGATCTACCAAAGAGTGTTAGGCTTCTGAAAGATACTCACTCATAGAGTAATCGATGGTTACATATGGAGGAGAGCCAGATTGCTACCAGGAAATAGTTAGACAAGAGCAAAAGAATGAATGGTTAAAAGCCATGCGAGAAGAGATGAAGTCCATGCATAAGAACCACAACTATGGCCTAATAAAACTACCCAAAGGAAATAGAACTTTGAAGAACAAATGGGTCTACAAACTGAAGTTAGAAGAGGTAAACTCACAGCCCAGGTACAAGGCAAGAATGGTTGTGAAGGGATTCAATCAGAAGAAATGCATTGACTTTGAAGAAATTTTCTCACCGGTGATGAAGATGATATCGATTCAGACAATACTCAGGTTGGATGCAAATCTGGACTTAGAGATTGAGCAGTTAGATCTAAAGACAACATTCATCCATGGTGGCCTAGAGTAAGAGATTTACATAGAGCAGTCTGTGTCACGCCCCAATGAGGGAATGGTGACCGGCCATGATTCATGGGCCTGTGGCCCAACGAAACCAAGAAAGCCTTAA
>JAUTBS010395490.1:0-10268 GCA_032361285.1 Aequorea victoria | reverse complement strand
CCTAGGGTTAACTTAGTGGCCCTAGTTCACTTAGTTAGAATCAACCCAAAGGGGGGGGGGGGGT
The DNA here is from genome assembly GCA_032361285.1 of Aequorea victoria. Classification (NCBI taxonomy): domain Eukaryota; kingdom Metazoa; phylum Cnidaria; class Hydrozoa; order Leptothecata; family Aequoreidae; genus Aequorea; species Aequorea victoria. The sequence continues at coordinate 10,204 of JAUTBS010395490.1, read as the reverse complement.
GAATGGGTTGATAAGCAAACTTAAAATCTTTTTCAGTTCTTTTAAAAATATCAAGTTAATGCAACGAATTTAAAACAATAAAGAGCAAAAATTAAAAAGTTTAAGGAAAGAGAGATGCAAACACGCTTTTATAGTGGTTCGGTCAACTCGACCTACATCCACTCCCCAAAGAGCATTAGGAATTCAATATCGGAGTCTCCAATAGGTGAATCGAAACCACTGATGTCGACCTCTTTACAGGCAATGCGTAACCTCTTATTCTTTCCATGCGAATAGTAGCCTATTATTCTTACAGGCGAATCGAAACATATTCTTCTTGAGTGGGTGAAGCGAAACCTCATTCAAACAAGGGTGAAGAGCAGCCACAGATCGGATTTCTTGAGTAGGTGAATCGTAACCTGGCTCTAGGAGTGTTGTAGTTTGTTGATCTCCTTTGTGAGATGATTTATAATAATAAAGCTCACTACAAATTATCACACTCTCTCAAATGATTTACAATCAAATAGAAAAGAGAAGAGAGAAAAAATATTCAGAAGGAATTCTAAATAAAAATAGAGTATAGGAAATAATAGCACTGTGTAATGGATCTGAGAATTATTTCTTTTGATTGATCCTTGTTCCACTTCCTTGCATGGCTATTCTGATCTTCAATGAGGGTATTTAACTGTAGGATCCAGAATAGAGCCGTTGGTGAGGTCAAACTAGCCGTTGCAGGTTTTAGGAATTTGAAAGTTTCGCGCAGGTGTCGACACAAATCTCTTCGGTGTCGACACAAATAGTTCTGGGCAAAGCAGGTGTCGACTCAACTGGTCTGGATCTGAGATCTGATGCTTTGGTGTCGACTCAATCATCCTTGGTGTCGACCCTTTCTTAATTTTTTGGATCTCAAAATGTTGGTGCCCACAAGAACGTTAAAGGTGTTTACCCTTTCTTTATTGGTGTCGACCCTATTGACTGAAGAATTTAGGTGTCGACCTAAACTTTCTTAGTGTCGACTCAAACCTTTAGCCACTTCAAAAATTGGGCTTTGCTTCTTCAGGTGTCGACCCTTTCTTGTTGGTGTCGACTCAAAGCTTTGTTGGTGAGAAGGTGTCGACTCAAATTCTCTTGGTGTCGACCCAAAACTTCTGCTGCTTTGATTTTACTGGATTACAGCCTTTCTTTTTGGACTTAGCAATCTCCAAAAGTCTTCTACATCTTCGATGTATTCTCTTGACTTTTTGCTAGATTCTTGAGCTTTAAAAAGATGATTATTCTTGAAAATGCTTTCTTATAGGCAGACAAAATATTAGGATAATCAAAAGATTTGGCTAACAAACTCCTAATAAATTAAATCAATATGTTGTTAAATCAAAACCAAATGAAATTTTGATTGAAAAGACCCTTAGGCTAACAATATATAATCATAGATTGATAAAATGAAGATAAAGAGATATAGAGAAAGAGAGATGACACAATTATTTTTATAGTGGTTTGGCTATCCCAGCCTATGCCCACTCCTTAAGCTTTTCTTGAGATTTTCCACTATCTGAGAGCACGTACGGGTGTGCTTCAAACCTTTTACAAACAATCACCAAGCTGCATTTCAAATCACCAAGCTTTTAACACTTGTGATTTTTGCTTCAACTTCTTACAAAAGACTCACCAAGCTACGTTTCAACGCCATCTAGCTTCTAGCACTTGTGATATATTATTTCAAGTGTTTTTTAAAGACTCACTAAGTTGCGTTCCAAAACTTCCGGGCTTCTAGCACTTGTGATCTTTCTTTTTGTGTGTTATACCACACACAAAGAATAGTAACGGGTGACTCACCCTTACATTTACAATGATTTTGATGGGTTGTTTGTTACACAAACAATGATGGAAATACTCTCTAAGAAGAGTAGATTTTTGCACTGGAGTTTACAGAAGAAAATCCAGGAGCAAGATGATGAACAGTAGCTGTTAGGACTTTTTTGAATAGTAGATGAGAGAATATGGTTTTGATCTTGAATAATTGATGTTTAGATTTACTCTCTTTTCTTTTTTTGGTTTCTCTCTTTGAGTGAGTGATTGATAGCTTTTCTTTTCAGATCAGTTCTAGTCTTGTCTGGTCAGTTGAGAGATTTGATAATCATATCTTTATATAGATATGAGCTTCTAGTGTATCTTAATATAAATATTAGCGTTTAATGTTCTTGATACTGAGGAGTGATTCTCTTGATTTGTAATCCTCATTTCTCAATGTCTTCTTTTGGACTGATCAGTAATCAATTTCTCATTCAAATTCAAACTTAAATATAGTTGTTGTAGAGCAGATCTTGATATTTACTGTTCTGATACTCAGGATTGATTGATGCGATCTTTGATCTATTTGTCAATGATTTGCCATATATTCTTTGGATTAATTTGAAAATAAATCTCCATATAAATTTGTGCTTCAATATGATCGTTGCAGATCAGATCTTGACATTTAATGCTCTGAGATACCGTCACAAATTCTTGTGATTCGCACTGATATTTGTTGATTTTGCACTTTTGGGTTGACTCATAGTGAGCTTGGGGTCAACTCAAATGCCTTAGGAATGAATTATGCCCGAGTGGGTCGACTCACAGTATTTTTGGGTCGACTCAGAGTGAGGTGGTCTCGGTTCTTTAACAGTTAGTCGCCAGTGGGTCGACTCGTGATGTCCTTTGGTCGACTCATAGTGAGGTGGTCTCAGTTCTTTAACAGACAGTCGCCAGTGGGTCGACTCATTATGTCTCTGGGTCGACTCATAAGAGTCTCTGCCTTGAGCTAATGCCTTGAGTCGGCTTTGACTACTTTATGTTAACTCATACGTTCTTGGGTCGACTCATCATTGCCTTGGGTCGACTCACAGTTGGTCTTTGTTAATATACTAAGTGATGAGCACGTTGGGTTAACTCATGAAGTCCCTTGAGTCGACTCATGGTATAATTTTAGGCGTTGAATCGAGGCGTGGACTGAGACATATCAGCTCATGAGTTTGGACATGTACTTGGGTCGACTCAGGTTGAATGTGGGTTGACTCATGGTCGTGTCTGAGAGAGATCCCGAGAGCTGCATTATTTGGGTTGACTCATGGACCAGCTTGGGTCGACTCATGGTCATGCCTGAGAGAATACTGCAGGAGATACCGAGAGTTTTGCCTTTTGGGTCGACTCATGGCTTGATGTGGGTTGACTCACATGCTTGAAAAATTACTGAAAAACTTCTGTCTTGATTTTGTGATAAGGTTTTGTTTGAGAAATATTTTAATGACTTTATAATCATTTTAACACTTGTTTTAATACCTCAAATCACTTCAAATATTGTTAAATACAAGATCAACTCCAATCACGGGTGTTAACCATTATATAATCATTTGAATCATTTAAAGATTGATTTAAGAATGTGTAATAAGGAATTTTCAAAACTTTGTTTAAATGATAAATTATTTTATCTTATCAATACTTTGTTTGATATCATTTAAATTATTCACATGATTTATTTAAAACTTGAGCTTACAAAAACTCTCTTTTTTAACTTTCTAAAAGCTTTGTTTGTTATCATTAAAATCAATAAATGATTTATTAAACCTTGGGGCTAACAGATTCCTCACAAAATCTTGTGATACTTTTTGCTAACAGTGAGATTGTAAAAATTATATATGTCAAGAAAAATGGCAACATATATGAGATTGCACAATGAAAAATGTGTGGATGATGCGGTATTGAGGCATCCAGCTGATAGTAAAGCGTGGAAGAATTTCGATCAGAAGCATCCTTTATTCTCTAGTGAGGGCCAAAATGTGAGGTTGGGACTAGAGACTGACGGTTTTGACCCTTTTGGGAACATGAGCAACTCTTATAGTATGTGGCCCGTGATGGTTATATTGTGGTCTGTGATAATTATGTTGTATAACCTTCCTCCTTTGAAGTGTATGAAAGAGCCCTATTGCATGTTATACTTGCTTATTCTTGGACCACAAGCACCGGGAAGAGATATTGATGTTTATATGAGGTCATTAATTGACGAGTTGAAGGAGTTGTGGGAAGATGGCGTGCTTACATATGATGCCTCAAATGAACAAAATTTTACAATGAACGCAGCTATTATGTCGACTTTTAATGATTTTCGTACATATGGTAACTTATCTGGGTGGACTACGAAATGTTACTTAGCTTGCCCCAATGTAACAAGGATGCTTCATCTCAGCGGTTTAGAAATAAGATTAGGTACATCGGTGCTAGCCAGTTCTTATCGATGGACCATTCGTGGCGAAGGAGTTTCATCTTTAACGATAAGATTGAAGACCGAGAAAGGCCTTTAGAGTTATCGGGTGAACAAGTTTTGCAGCAATTAAATCAGGGAACATACTTACTTTATGGAAAGCATCCAACCAACAAAAAAAGAAAAAGGGAACATAACATGTCGAATTGGGCAAAAAAAAATATTTTTTTGAGTTTCCATATTGAAAGACACTCAAGCTTTGACATAACCTCGATGTCATGCACATAGAGAATAATATATGCGATAATTTGTTGGGAACACTATTGACTACAAAGGAAAAGCGTGCATAGATTTGGAGGATTTGAAAATAAGAAAAGAGTTGCACTTACGAAGGCGTGCATATGGGTTCTTTGAAAAGCCCCCGACATTATACACTTTATCACCAAATGAGAGACATGGTTTTTGTAAGCCCTTGAAGTCAATTAGGTACCCTGATGGATATGCTACAAATATCTCGAGATGCATAAACACAAAGGATAGTAAGTTATTGGGCTTAAAAAGTCATGACTATTATGTCCTTTTACAATGATTTCTTTCGATTAGGATGCTTGGGTATGTCAACAAAGATATATATACCACGTTGTTTGAGTTAGGCAACTTCTTTCGAGAGTTATGCTCCAAGACTTTAAAGGTGAATGACTTAAAGAAATTACAAGATCACATAGTACTTATACTGTGCAAGATAGAAAAGATATTTCCTCCGACATTCTTTGATGTCATGGTCCATCTAGCAATTCACTTGCCTCGCGAGGCCATACTTAGAGGACCTGTGTAGTTTTGATGGATGTACCCAATTGAAAGATAATTATTATAATTTTAATTTCATATTTGTGCATATGTAATAATTTTTCATTACTTATTTGACAGACTACTTGGTGCTTTAAAATGATACGTCGCCAATCGAGCTTATCTGGAAGGATCGATTGTCGAGGCCTATATTGTCAAAGAGTCTCTTACTTTTTGCTCAATGTATCTTTCTGGTATCGACACCCTATTTAACCGAGTAGACCGGAATGCTGATTACGATCTCAGTGCAATAGGATTGGCAGTCTTTGTACAAAATGTGTGACCTTTTGGCTTAATCACAAGAGCTCCTGATGTATCACAGAAAGAAAAAGAGTTGTCTCATTGGTTTATCCTGCACAAAAGTTTAGAGTTGGAACAATATTTGGAGTACGTTAACATTTAATTATGTATACTTATGATTTTATTAATATTTGTCGAATATTTATAATTTTATTTTTTTTGAAAAAGGAACAAAAGAAGATTTTAGAGAATCAAAGTGTACTTGATATCACAAACAGACAACAAGAGAACTTTTCAAAATGGTTCAAAGAATGTTTAAGTATAAAAGTATTTGTGCAGCATAATAATCATTACATTATACTTAATTTCTGAAAAAGAACACATGTGAATTAATACCATATGTTGTTTATGTAGATGAATCAAATATGAGCTGAAGGATCACCAGAAGGAACGAATCAATTGTGGTCATTAGCTAATGGTCCTGGAGTTGTAGTCAATATTTATTCGGCTTGCATTTCTAATGGCGTTCGATTCCATACCAAAAACCGCGACAACTGTCGTAAAAATCAAAATAGTGGGTTGGTTATTGAAGGGGATCATGAGGGAAAAATAATTGACTTTTATGACTACTTTTCCAGAGTGCGAGAGATGAATTATATGATTGGGCATCGAGTGATTTTGTTCTAATGGGAATGGTATAACACCGGTATTGACAGAAGAATACGTACCGATACACATTACAGAAGTATTGATGTTAGAAGTTGATGGTATCAAAATGATCCATTTGTCCTACCAGGTTAAGTGAAGCAAGTGTTCTATGTTAATGACACCAAATTAGGTGAAAATTGAAAGGTTGTAGAATGACTCCAACATCGAGGAATATGGGACATACCTGAGGTAGATGGTGCAGTAGAAGAGGATATTAAAGTAAATGTTCCTAATGATGTCTTCTAGCAAGAAAAAATGACCGATATTGTCCCAATTGCCATTGAAGATCTCGTAACGGTCTCGTTAAGTAGAAATGACATTGCTCCTGAGATTATTCCAATTGATATGGTTATATAGGGAGGTACACGACCATATACCGATAATGTTGATGATGATGGTTTCATATGCGATGACAAAAATGCATCAATGGGAGATACTATAGACGATGAAGAAGATGAGATTCATAGTCATTCTGATTCTGATATAGATCCCGATGGAGAACTTTGATAATGATGAATTTTGTTTTAAGATAAAGGTATGAAAGAGAATGGTATTTGAGAGAGTAAGGGAGGGGACCCTAAATAATATCCAGTGCATGTATGAATGTTGTACAATTACTACATCAAGCCACTATCATAAAAACTTTAAATATAAAAATGTTATACAATTACTACATCATGCGACTATCATTAACACACGTTTCTCTATTTTTTCATATTAGATATGACTCCCGATCAAGATGCTAAGGCGAGTCATCCGTTACAGACTTTGGAGACTGCTACTATCCCATCTCAAACTATGCCATTTTCAGTTTCTCCTCCATCTACCCAGGATAACACCACTACAGGTATGGATAATGTGTTAATGTTAAAATTAGTTTTAATATGCACTTCATGATTTAGATGTGTAATACAAAATTATCTACTTATAAAGTTAACTTTTGTGGTCTATGTAACTACAGCCTCTAAAAGAAAATGAGGTCAGCCTCGTGGAAAAAACACACACCAGATTATAACTAGACATGGAGGCATCCCACTCCTTGTTGATTTTTCCGTCGATGCTAGAGCACGGGTGGGAGATAGTGCCACCAAATTGGCTAATGAACTCGGTTTACAAATTAGAATAATAGCACCACTGTAGGGGGTGAAAAAGTGGGACGATATTGAGGATGGTGTCAAAGCCCCAATTATACAAGCAACACGGGTATATCAATTCCTTTATGCTATCATAAAATTACTTTAATGTGTTTACAATTGAATGTTGAATGTACAATTCATAAGTTTGTAGGATAAGTTTGACATCAAAGACTATGAGACCAATCTAGTTGTTCGGGAATGCACTGAAAAAAATGTCAAAATCTATACAAAGATTGGAAAGCACGTATAAAGAAGCATTACAAGGACATCATAGAGTCTGGTGATCATCCGAAAACTAAGCCATATCCAGGAGTCAAACAAGAAGATTGGGAATACATGATCAATAATGTTTAGATGTCTGAAAAGTACATAGTAAGTTTTTTTTTTTTTTAAAATTGAGATTACAATAGTAATATCAATATGTAACTTATACTCATAAATTTAATTTGTAAACCCGAACAGAGAAAAATAAATAAAATTGATCTAAATTACCGTTCGATTATACTATGGGTTCTAAATCATTTCCTGCCGCGATGTTTACGAATGTGATATGTTTTATATACTAAAATAAGATGAAGATATCAATTACTACATATTCACTAACTTAATGATTCAATTGCATTAGGCAAAGGAGAATGGTGGTGAGAAGGCCCACATCTTAGATTTTTTTAAAGATTCTCACACGAGCAACAAGAAAGGTTGCTGAGTAGTTTTGATATATGGCAAATTACACGTAAATAATTTTTGTTATATGTTGAATTGTACAATGTTTATTTAGTGTTACTATTTTTTTCTCTCTATTTTTGTAAACATTATTGTACAAGCTTTATTTATTGTTATTAATTGTTTCTTTCTGAAAAACATTATAGGGGACATTTGAAAAGCTTCGTGAAGAGGCATCGCAGTTCGAAGAGACCGATGACATAGGAGCAGATGGTGATTGATGTGCTAGGAAAATGCTTGAGATATCTAAAAGGATTTGGGATTAGTAGAAGCTCGTTCACATCTGCCAGCTCGATTACTACATCTCAATAAGAGGTCCAAAGTCTTAAGGATGAAGTCAAAACATTGAAAGAGTCAACCCAAAGCCAAGAAGAAATGATAAAGCAACAAAAACTGAAAATTGAAGAGAATAGCAAAAGATTTGAAGTTTTTTAGCACTTATGTTGGGACCGTTCACTATCAGCGGCAAGCATTTATGCACACAATAGACAGAGAGATTTACGTGGTTCGGCCTTTGGCCTACGTCCACGGAGAGCGAAAATAAACTAGGATTAATATGGTGGAAAAATACAACAATGGAGGAGGAGACTCTCTCTCACTACACTCAACCCACTCTGTATTTAACACTCTCTACACACATACACAACAATGGCAGAGAAAAGCTCTCAATGCCCAATCCCCCGATTGAAACCGATCGATCGCACACCAGAGCTACATTGCTCTGGCTCTTCTTCCCTCCGCTCTGCCTTCTTCCTCACCTACTGCCTCAATATAAACAGACTGGAGAAAACTACTTTCCATGAATTGGGAATGAGTGGCAAGAAACTGGGAGGCTGAAATTTGATAATGGGATCCTGAATTCCAGGATCATGCTCCTGATTTTTAGGGGTAGTGGATGGCATGGGGTAGGACCCTATCACTGTGAACCAAGGATGCAAGTACACATGCAGTATCAGTACATTTATATAAGATAAAATCTAAAAAATGATCGATAAATTTATTTATTTTTGCATTTTTCTTATATGCATCAAAATTAATTTTAGAAATAAAGAGAAAAATAATAAATGATAAATTATCAAAAAAATATTTGTTTTGTCGTCCTAACGTACGTTGCATATATATTCAATGATTGTTGATTTAGAAAGCAAATGGCGATGCTTGTTGGGTTGGACGACGATTATTATGACATTTTCATTCGTATTGGTTGGTAGCAATCGCAAAGCCTAAAAGAAATATTTAATGATTTTTTTTTTTTATATACAAATTTAGACTTCGAACACGTTTGTTAAATTATGTTTTTTAATTCTCAAATTTATTTTTATATTAAAAAAGAGAACATATATTTACTCTGTTATCTTTTTAAAAACCTTGTATAAGTTTTATTCATGCACCCAAAATGTACTAACGGCGCATTTGAAACGTAATAATGTATTACTCAAAACATATCAATATTGTTCCCAACAATTGAAAAAGTACCAAAATTGTACGATATGGGTACATACCACGACAACATTCTTAAAGTAGTAATGCTTTTATAGTATCTCATTCAATCCTAATTTTTATTATTGGGTTTTGCTTGTTGTGTGCTTGAAGGCTTGGGGCAACTTTGCATGTAGACAAACCAAAAAAAGGTTCAACTGCGGCTGTTTTTGGATTGGGAGCTGTAGGGTTAGCTGTGAGTAAAATCTTGAATCTTATTGCTTTTGTGTTCTACTACGTACTGTTTGTCTTTACCTTAATTAAGAATTCCGATGATTCGATTCTCTTTAATTTTATCGATCGATCAGGCAGCTGAAGGAGCTCGTATTTCGAGGGCTTCAAGGATCATTTGTAGCGATTTGAATTTGAGTAGATTTTGATAAATATAAACTGAACAAATGACTACAACTGATTGAGACCACGACCCACTAATATAATAAACTGAATGACCGACTAAAAAAATAATTGACCGAGACAACAGACGATTAAAATCACAATTTTAGTTGATCGAGGGCACGACATCAAGTCAATTATACCTACTATTCTACACAACACTCTGGAAATATTCAAAGGACGTGATATTAATAATTTTTTTACTATTAGTTTTATAGAATTATTTATTCAATAAAATTATATATTCTCTCGTTATTAATACGGTCAATCAAACAAGGCCTCTCCGTTTAATAGATAAGTATAGATGTGCGAACACGAAAAAAAAACGTCCACAAGCTTTGTACGAGACGGGTTGGATCAATCCAGGCTTCAAATCCGAATCCAATGTCCGAGATGCTCCTGTGCTCGCCTGAAAAAGACAAAAGGTTACTACCCGGCGGAGTGTTGGCCGGACTCCCCTCTCCGA